>SEYY01004194.1:25000-50981 GCA_009176605.1 Armadillidium nasatum
TGAATGATGACTTAGAATTACCTGAAGGAAAGCAAACAAAACTCTTAAATTGGTACATTTCTCACCATCGCCATCATATAGCTGACAGCTCATTACGGTTAAGATAGAGAAGTTAATGAACTTAAATTTATTAATTTTTTAGTGTAAATAATTTACTTTATTAATTAATTGATTTTTGTCTTTTTGAAAAACGAAAATATTTCTAAAAAGTTTGTCGCATTTTATCATGCTCAATATTTCTAATAACGTCCGATATTTAACTTTTTTAGTTCGGCTCCTTATAAGTTTGTTGTTCAGATTTTATTTGCTTCAGTTCTGGAAATTTTCACTCTACTTCAGTTAATGCAAGCGAAGTTATTTATTATTTTAGTTTACTTGTAAAGCTCGTGATATGAAGGAAAAAATTCTTTGATTATTTTCCCTTGAAAATTTAAAAACTTGAAAAAAAAAGAGACATATTGTGAAAAATTGTTTCTAATGTTGTAAGTTTGAAGCCTAACTAGTAATAAAAACTCACTAGTAAAGTAATTGATTTAGATTAAAAAATAAAAACTAAAAAGCTGATGATGATACTAAGAAAAGACTGATAAAGTCCGCTTTAACCTTATCTTCTACTTATGTCTTTCCAAAGATGTTATGCCAAAATTTAATTTTCAAAAAGGAGTTTTAAGCATAGTCTTTGTGGGTCTATTCAGAATAAGCAGATGGAATCTTTCTTTTAAATTACTACTCTTTAATACGGAATCCCTTGGAAAAGGGACTTACGTGCACGAGTTGAACAAATTCTTTACAGGGAAGGAGTCAAGCTGTTAAGAGTTCGGAAGAACAATATTTGCTATAACTGATAAAAAGAAAAGGATGCAGTTATTTGAGTGCTAGTGTTTAAAATTCTCTGGAACATTAGTGTGTACAATTAAATAGGTACAATAAAGAAATTTAAAAAATTCTTTTCCCTGTCAAAAAGTGAATATTCAAAAATTTTGTCATGTTTGCAGATAAATTTTTGCGAGTTGTGAATGAATCTTCTTTTCATTTCTAAGAAGATAATAACTGAACGAGCCAAATATTTCAAAACTGGTTAATGTTAACTGTTATTTTTTGTAGAAGACAAAGAATTGCACATTATGGAAAAATTAATCGGGGGATGAGTATTAAATATTATGTTTCTAAAATTCTGAAGAATAGATACTGCAGATAAACTCTTAATGAATCTCTTATTTTTTCCTCTAAAGTTTCGCATTATATTTGTCATCTATTCAAAATTAGATAATACAGCTTGTGTGATGAAATCATAAAAAACAATGCTATGCAAAATGCTTTGCAGTTTTCTGATGAAGCAGCAGATATATAGAAAACAGGACATGTGACATAATGCCTTATTGATGCTAATTTATCGTACAAAAAAAGTAAACACAAATTTTGAAGGTTAGTATCTATCGAAATATTAATTGGAAATACAATCGCTACTTCAATTATTAATTTGTTAAGACAAAAGAGATTATGTTTTTATTATAAGGTAAATCTATGAATACAATAATGAGAAATGGTAAAGGAATTCAATCTTCTTTTAAAAAAATTGTCCTAAAGCATTGAGTTTCATTGTATTGAAATAAGAATAAAATAATAATCCATCAAGCTTCTAAAATACCATCTGTTCAGTTTTGCTTTGAGCACCGTAAAATATTTTGGAAACTTTTTCTCTTCTTCCCCAAATAGAACCACAATCCTTAAGGAGTTTATTAAAGCTTATGCTCCGTGCCACAAGAACAAATCTCTCCTAACTTTATGTGAAATAATGTGGGTTTACAAGCTTAAATAGCTGTGATTCATTCTTTTTAAAAAATAGAATAATAAAGCAAAGATATTAAAAAAATTAACAAAGCAAAAATGAATAAATGTAAATAGCTATGCAATATTTAAATCAGTAAAATATGCATTATCCACGTGCAATTTGATATTGCACCCAAATAACTATGAATTTTTGCAAACATTGGCAACACTGGCAATATCAACAGCAACATCTGAGAACACGTTTTCTCTCTCTCTCTCTCTCTCTTATATATATATATATATATATATATATATATATATATATATATATATATATATATATATATATATATATATATATATATATATATATATATATATATATATATATATATATATAAAATAAAAAAAAAAAAAAAATATTTTTTAAAAAAATTATATATATATATATATATATATATATATATATATATATATATATATATATATATATATATATATATATATATATATATATATATATATATATATATATATATATATATATATATATATATATATATATATATATATATATATATATATATATATATATATATATATATATATATATATATATATATATATATATATATATATATATATATATATATATATATATATATATATATATATATATATATATATATATATATATATATATATATATATATATATATATATATATATATATATATATATATATAGGAAGCAATTGAAGCCAATAGCGTATGGGAACCTATAAAATTGGAAACTGGAAACCTGGAAGAAGGATTTCAAAATTCAAAGCACGTCTTGGAAGGAGAATCTCGGACTGGATTCCAGGAACATTTTTATATGGAAACAAACGTCCACATTGCTGTTCCTTATGATAACAACGAACTGCACTTGATTGGGTGAGATATATATATATATATATATATATATATATATATATATATATATATATATATATATATATATATATATATATATATATATATATATATATATATATATATATATATATATATATATATATATATATATATATATATATATATATATATATATATATATATATATATATATATATATATATATATATATATATATATATATATATATATATATATATATATATCTTTAGGAAAGGTCATATATGGCCAGATTGAATATGCTAGAGTTTAAAATTCTTATTAAGATTCAAACAATCAAGGGCCGACACGAATCAATAAATGATCTCTGCTAGTACATAAGTCATTATAATTAGGGAAAATAGATGAAGTTAGTTGCAAGCATTACCAGAAGCGTGTATGAAAAATGAGCATAGTAGTTATGCATAGGTTCAAAAAGTTGAAAAGAGAAAAAATGAGACTTTCGTGCACGAGTTCATCAAGCTCTTTAAAGGGCAATAGTCAAGCAGTTAAGAGTTCGGAAAAACAATACTTGTTACAACTGACATAAAGAAAAGGATGCAATTGTTTGAGTGTAAGAAAAAAGATTGAAGATTGTTGGTAAGAACAGGAAATTTAATAAGAGAAAAGCCTCTGAATCCACTCTTCAGTAATGACTGGTTGAGTCTAGCCACTCTAGACATGTGATATCTGCTACATACAATGATTATCAAAGCCTCATTACAATGTAGCTAGAGCTACGAAAAGATATTTTGAAGACTTCTCTGAATAATTAAAATCTAAGAAGTTTTTTTTGCAAGATGACCAACATGATCTTTCCTAGAACCATATTGAAAAAAAAATACCAAGAAAATTAAAATAGGGAAGGCTTGAATAAAGTGCTTTCAAATTTGATGTCATAATAATGTATAAGACTATCTTGAGTAGATAGATGAAGGAACTGAGTTTTTGAGGTATTGAAAACAATCATGCCTTCTTTGTCTAAATGAGAAATGTAAGAAAGATAAAAGGAAATTATTCCGGAGCCGTCATCCAAGTAGCAGGTATTTCGCAAAGGAAAAAGATTAATGAAGGGTAGAATCTTCAACGTGAGAGAGGAATAGTGATGAAGGAGAAAAGAGAAATTGGGTCACTTAAGAAAAGTAGGAAAAAAGTTTGGGATAGTAGGAAACAGTAAAAATTTAAAGGAAAAACAATATTAGTCTACAGTGATCAGAAGATCGGAAAGAAAGTCAAAGAAAATGTTGCGGAGAGAATGATACTCGTAGTCTCCAGAAAAAGAGAAGGTTGAAAATTAAAGGCTTTTGTCATCCAAAGCTATAATATTATCCAGCACCAGAGCAAAAGACTCACTAAAAAGCGGAAAAGCAGAGAATGAAGAATCAGAGACAAGGAAGATCATTAGTGGAGTGTTCCATACGAAAGCCAAACTGCTGATCATATATATATATATATATATATATATATATATATATATATATATATATATATATATATATATATATATATATATATATATATATATATATATATATATATATATATATATATATATATATATATATATATATATATATAGAGAGAGAGAGAGAGAGAGAGAGAGAGAGAGAGAGAGAGAGAGAGAGTATCGTAACATGTTTTACTCACTTGGGCAGTGTATAGGTTATTTCTACAAAATTGAAAAAAAGATCATATAAGCGTATGTCCTACAAGTCATTACCACAAAAATGATCAGAAACATTTTCATAATGAGGTAAAGGTTTTGTTTGCAATCCTTATGGAAATATTTGTTTTACTTTTTTTATTACAATTAGTTTTCACATTTTCTATTTTATAATTCACTCTTGTATCTACTGGTATAAATCCAACATTGTATGGCTAAATCCAGCTTAATACATAAAAAATTTAGGAACATCATTTTGATTAAACACCCTGTATCTCACAAACTATCGTTCGTAGGGAATATGCTTATATAAACCTTTTCTCACTGTGTAGGTACCCCCTGTCCATTGCCGAAGTGGGTGGGTCACATATGTTACGATAAACACTGTATATATATATATATATATATATATATATATATATATATATATATATATATATATATATATATATATATATATATATATATATATATATATCTCAGGTGTTTGAGTGCTCTGACATAAAACCCTATTCGGTTACCTACTACCGTCTATATCCTTAGTTTTCAGCCAAAGACGGATGTTGCGCATAAGTGCTCATCGATGTTGTTTGTTCTCGTTTATCTAATATGGAGTTCTCTGAATTCTTTATTTTATGGCTTAACCTTTCTTGCAATTATACAACTAAACTTATTTGTTCAGTTCACCTATCACCTAATTCTACGAACTATAAAATATTCTTTGACTATCTAAACTCGGAATTAGAACACATTTTTTTCTTATAATTTCTCATAAGTCATTATTTTTAATGATTTCTATATTCACCATCGACAATAGCTTTTATCTAGTTCTCATGACCCATCTGGCGAACCCACCTACCACTTTTCTATTTAGAACAACCTTAAACAGTTGATGCATCTCCTTACCCATATCTCTGACCACCTTGGTCATAACCCACATACTTGATCTTTTCTTAACCTATTATCCTTCTCCTTGTACTGTCTAACTGTTTCCA
The DNA here is from genome assembly GCA_009176605.1 of Armadillidium nasatum. Lineage (NCBI taxonomy): Eukaryota > Metazoa > Arthropoda > Malacostraca > Isopoda > Armadillidiidae > Armadillidium > Armadillidium nasatum. The sequence continues at coordinate 30,364 of SEYY01004194.1, forward strand.
CCTCTGAGTTCATCCGATCACCTTATTATCTCTGTAACTTGTTCTTTCACTTCAAGTCTTCCGCAAGAACAGCTCACTTCGGCAAGGAGGCGTTTCTGACACTTCGGTCTTGATAACTGGTCTGACCCTTTGGTTGCACTTCTCTTGTTTCAAATGGTTACTGTTATCTTGGGAGAGCTTATTACCGATCTGATTCTCTCTTGTATGAAGACGTACATTAAATATTCTTTCCTTCCAACTAAACCTAAGAAACCTTGGTTTAATTCTACATATTCTGGTGTTCTACTCCGAAGGGATGCTGCCTTTTGAAATTACCATAATCTTCAAACTTCAGATACTCATGCAATTTATATTTCATCGAGAAATCATGCAAAACATACTTTCAGTAATACAAAAAAATTATTTATCATTAGAAAATGTACAGAATTTTCTAATTCCTCTTCCTCCCTTCCTTTCTGGCACTTTGCAAAAAATAAAACTCTAACTTTCCTTCTTCCTTTTTCTCTTCTTTACCAAATTCAAACGGCACAACGTCGTTTTTTCTTCTTCTAAACCTAAAATCTCCACTCAATCTTTTGATTCTAATTCAACCTTAGTCGATTCCCGTAGTATTCCACCTATTTCAACTTCTTCCAACTCATATGTTTAATACGGCAATTTCATTTAAAAGTATCATTTCTACTCACTCTGAGATTGAAACTAATAAGGCGTCCGTTCCTGGTGGTATCCCTACTGTAGTTCTCAAAATTTGTGCCTTTAGCCTTCTTGGTAAACTATTTCTTCTCTGTCTTTCGACTTTAGTTTTCCCTTTTTGATGAAAATGTGCGATCATTCAGAATGTGCAGAAGAAAGGGGACTCCTTTCAAACCTCTAGCTATCGTACCATTTCTTTAATCACCATTCTTTCTAAAGATTTCAAATCTAACCATAGAAGGAAGATTTGGAAACACTTCAATTCTTCAAATCTTATCTCTGATTGCCAGTATGGGTTTCGTAAAAATCGTTCTTTTGATGATCTTCTTTCCCTTATCTCTTACTCTTGATCCACTTCACCTCGATATTTAGATGAATCTTTAACTGTATCGCTAGACGTATCGAAAACCTTCGATAGAGTTTGGCGCAAAGCATTAATTTCTTAACTTCATTCTTTCGGAATCTATTTTTTTCTCTGCAGCCTTCTTTATGATTTCCTTTCCGGTCATTCTATATAATTGCTGAGACTGCCACAATTCGTTCTTTACATCTATTAATAGTATTATTCCAGAGGAATCTGTCCTATTCAGAACTCTTTTCTTACTTTTCATTAATAAGCTTCTCTCTATTACCTCATCATGCCATTGACTCCACTCTTCATAACTGCTTTCAATTGCATTTCATAACTGCTTTTGAAAGACGCTCCTTTCAACAGCAGTTAATTGACTCTAGGAGGATTACTTTTGAGCAACTAACCTCTGAATTTCCTCGTATATAAGATTTGGGCAGAGAAAACATGGTTATTTTCCATGCCTCAAAAACTCAATTCCTCCATATCTCTACTCAACACAACCTTCCACACAACTTTGATATCTTCGAAAATACACAATTAAAATCTTCGTTTGTCCTTAAAATTCTCTGTGTTTCTATTTCTCGTGGTCTTTCTTGTAAGGCTCACATTACTTCTCTTCTTAAACGAGTTTCTACGACAATGAGTTTGTGATGGACTCTGAGTTGTTCTGTTATTTATTAATGTAATTTCTTCACGCCACTCCAGTTGAGTACTCTTTAAAGGGGTGTTGTTCCTTCTTGGATAAAGTACGCCTCACACATCTGGAGTGGTTTCACTCATTTGACTCTCCTCGAAAAGGTTGAGTCTTGAGTGTTTCTTCTTATAAATTCTGCCACTCTCATTAACTCTCTACAATCTTTTTCTGCCTTTCGAATTGTTTAAACACTCTATACTATCACTATTGCAACGGATGCTGCTTTTCTGAACTCTCCAGTCGTATATCTTGTTCACTATGAATGTCTAGTGAATCACTCCTTTCTATACAGTTTTATCCTTTCTTTGTCCAACTCTTTGACCCAAGACTTAACTTCTATGTTCAGTCTTACAAGTACTCTACTGGTAAATTCTGAAACACAGTCCTATTATCTATTTTTTCAACTTCCTTTGACCACAAAATTAAACGACGTGAATAGGGACATTCTGTCTTTGACAACCATGAATATATATATATATATATATATATATATATATATATATATATATATATATATATATATATATATATATATATATATATATATATATATATATATATATATATATATATATATATATATATATATATATATATATATATATATATATATATATATATATATATATATATATATATATATATATATATATATATATATATATATATATATATATATATATATATATATATATATATATATATATATATATATATATATATATATATATATATATATATATATATATATATATATATATATATATATATATATATATATATATATATATATATATATATATATAACATTTTGGTGTCGCTAACTCTCCTTTATATTGGGTGACCAAATCCGAAGTGATGGTAGTTGTGAGAGAAGAGAATGAAATTCTCTCCTTATAAGTTATAATGTCTTTTCCAAGTGAGTGTACGTGTGTGATTGCTGTTTTGAAAAGCTATTTAAATAGTGTTTTAAACGGGTGTTTGCGTGTGCAAAAGAATTGGATGCCTATTACACAGAAAATTGGCTTTAACAAGAAACTAAAATTATTCCCTTTTTCATTTCTATTATTTAATAAATTACAGAACAACTCAGAGTCCATCACAAACTCAGATGGTCGTAGCTCGGACTTTGAATCTAGAGGCTAACCGCGTTTACTTTAAAGTTAAGAGAACGGGAGGAGCTTTCGGAGGCAAAGAGACCAGAATTTATGGAATTATGATTCCTATTGCATTTGCTGCTTTAAGGTAAGTCTTTCAATATTTTCAACATGATGTTATCCTCACGATATATTCTCTGAATTTTCACAGTACCAGCATAAAGTCAATAATTTTCTTCTTCAAAACGTACAAATATTCTCTGCATTTTAAAAATAAATAAATTCAAAAAGTCTTATATTTGAGCTGTACGGAACCTATAGAGCGAAAATTACTATAGATATAATATTGCAGCAACATCCTTTGTATAACTTTAAAACAGAATTACTGCCATCTATGGTAAGTATTGAATCTTTGTTTTAAGAACTTCTCTAAGCAATTGTACGGTTGTAAGATAACTGTACCTTTATAAAATATCAGATTTATGTTGCAATGTAGAAGATTTAAGTTATAGCATAATCAAACTGCATGTCTCTTAATTTAAAACCCGTATAGTTCATACTTATCCATATCAATCATTAATATTACGACATTACAATAGCTTAAATAACCTTAACAATCTTCAAAATTCCAAAATTAATCAAATTTTCGAACAGAACAGGGCGGCCAGTCCGAATATGCTTAAATAGACAAGATGACATGATTGTAACAGGAAGCAGAAATCCAGTATTGTCTAGATGGAAAGTTGGCTTTGAAGATGACGGAAAGTTAAATGCTTTAGATATTAGTTACTATCTAAACGCCGGATATTCTTTAGATTCTTCCGACTATGTAAGAAAGTTAATTGTTATGCAATCAACTAGTGTTTACGAGTAAGTTTTTAGCTACCTTCCGTTATATTTTAAAGAATTTATTTCCCTTTCATGTTTTTAATTCATTTCCTATTTTAGCTCCTAAGTACGTTTTCCAAATTAATATAAACTTGGATTTTATTCCCTGCAAAATATTTTCTCTAGTTTACTTTCCTTTGTCTTGCATACGTTTTTGTCATGTTTTCCTACTTTAATTTAATTTTTTCCTTCAAATATTAGAATAAAAAACCTAAGAGCAAAAGGCCAATCATGCAAAACCAATTTGCCTTCAAGCACTGCTTTTAGAGGGTTTGGTTATCCGCAAGCTACGTTTATGATGGAGAATATAATTGTCCGCGTTGCAGAATATTTACGATTGAACCCTAACCAGGTATATATATATATATATATATATATATATATATATATATATATATATATATATATATATATATATATATATATATATATATATATATATATATATATATATATATATATATATATATTATATATATATATATATATATATATATATATATATATATATATATATATATATATTATATATATATATATATATATATATATAATTTTTTCTTTTTCTTAGGTCAGAGAAAGGAACATGTATGGAAAGTCAAATTCATTTATGCCATATGGTCAAGAGATTATTGATAATAAAATTAAAGATTGTTGGGAACAAATACTTTCTAGTAGTAAATTTGAAGAAAGAAAAATTGAGATTGATCATTATAACAGGTATTTTTAGAAACATGAAAAATGTATTTTTTTTTTTTTTTTTTTTTTTTTTTTTTTTACCAAGAAAAACAAATGGCAATATTAAATCGACAATAAATATATTTTTTCAAAACGAGCAAATAATAAGATGAAAACGAATGAGTTTAATCATGAGAATATGAAAACTGTATGAAATTATCTGAATATAAGACGGAAGGAGAAATAATGATTCTGTTTGACGACATCAGATAATGTTTCATTTTAGTTTTATATTTTTATTCTTATTTATATTTTACTGCAGAAATAACATTTATAAAAAGAGAGGCATAAGTGCAATTCCACTGATATTTGGTGCTGGTATAGGGACGCCATTTTTGCACCAAGCTGGTGCTCTGGTTATAGTTTACACTGATGGATCAGTGTTACTGTCTCATGGAGGTGTTGAACTTGGTCAAGGACTTCATACCAAAATGCTTCAAATAGCTTCAAGAGTTTTGGAGATTCCAATGGAAAGAATTTATATTGCTGAAACGGCAACTGATAAAGTTCCTAACACTTTCGCAACAGTGGCCTCAATTTCTTCTGACCTTAATGGAATGGCGGTTCTGGCATGTATTCATTTTTTCTAGTAGTTCATACTTGTATATTTAAAAATTTTATTACTGTATGAGCTTAATTTCAGCTATGTTTTATTTTATTGCTCAGAAAATATTATATTTTCTATTTTTATTCAATTTAATAAGTCTCAAACTTTTATTTCTCAATCAGGAAGCTTGTCAAATTATTAAGAATAGATTACAGCCATACAAATCCAAGATGGCGGATAAATCATGGAATGACTGGGTTCTTGCAGCTTATATGGACAGAGTATCCCTTTCAGCCACTGGATATTTCAAGTATGATTGTTAAAAATATTTTTCTCAATTTCAATTTCAATGTATTTCAAACTGTTTGAAAGTATCTTTGAATTTTATATTTAATTATTTTGTTAATTGAAACTTCGTTAAAATTACATTCCTGGAATAGTTCAATGTAAACTTTATTACAATTATTTTTAAAAAAAAAGTAAGGAATGAAAATAAACAAGCACGTGATGTTAATCATTAAGTGAAACAACTGAGATAATAATAATAATAATAATAATAATAATAATAATAATAATAATAATAATAATAATAATAATAATAATAATAATAATAATAATAATAATAATAATAATAATAATAATAATAATAATAATAATAATAATAATAATAATAATAATAGCAGCAGCAGCAGCAACAATAGTAGTAATTACTATAATTCTTCTTAATTAGAGCCCCCAACATCGTTGACCTTGATTTTGAAAATCCTAAAACTGCCACTCCTTTCATGTATTTTATTTTTGGTTCTGGTGTCTCGGAGGTCGAAGTTGATTGTTTAAGTGGAGATCATAAGGTAATAAATTTTAAAAGTATTAAAGGATGTCCACAAATATTTATTTTATGAAAATAGTTATAAGATAAAGTTTCGTATAATAGATTCTACTTATATATTATTTTTACCTTGTTCACCGTAGAAGATAATAATTTTAACATAAACAGTATTTGGCGACATTATGAATTCATAACTGCTATTCTAAATTACCATTTTCAGTCTTAATATTAAAAACATTTTATTAAAAATGTACTTGAACATACAAACATTTTGATTCCATTCCTTTCTGACTTTATGCTTGATAACTAAATTTATTTTAAATAAAAATCTAACTGAATTTATAAAACAATAGCTCTTCAATATCAAAATTGCGAATTTTATATTAATTTCAAATATATTTTGCTGTAGTATGATATATTATGTGGCTTACGGATGAATTAAAATTCCAACAGGTTCTTCGAACTGACATTATAATGGATTTGGGAAAATCCTTGAATCCAGCTATTGACATAGGACAGATTGAAGGAGCTTTCATGCAAGGATACGGACTATTTACTCTTGAGGAACATGTTTTTTCTAACACTGGAGTTTTACTTACGAACGGGCCGAAATCTTACAAAATTCCTGGTAGACTTATATATATATATATATATATATATATATATATATATATATATATATATATATATATATATATATATATATATATATATATATATATATATATATATATATATATATATATTATATATATATTATATTATGATTTTATGAGAATAAATTTTCCATAAAGATGAAAGGTCTTTTGTTTCAAATTTACAAATTTACAAACAATAGGTAGAGAGTGATGTAACTTATTTCAATTTACTTCAAAGGGTTCTAAATGACTATTAGGAACTAGTTTTGGTAGATAGTAAAATGAAAATATATTTAGTAAGAATATCATATTGAAAATTTATCTGCAAAGTCATTTATGATCTGAGGAAAAATTTATTAATTAAAATTTGAATTGAAGACAAACCTCAAATTAAGAAAAATTTGATAGACGAATAATTAGTATCTTTTTTTAAAGCATTTGTTTTTATCAAAGTAAATATATCCATTTTTTCATCATTTTTTGTTTAATATTTAAAGGAAAAAACAAAAACAAAAAAAAATTTAAAACATTTTGAAAAAATATCAAAATCATCAAAATCATGTGAACTCTCACTTATGAAAAAAATTATTCCGCTTTTAAATTAGAGGATAGGTTTCTGAAAGAGACATCTAGAAGCAAGGCTATGAAGGCAAAGTCTCAAAGCCACATGGATAGAGTCGAAGACGGTGAATCCAAGTTGGAACAATAGTCGGAGAAAGACCCTAAGTCGAAGATTGGCTAAATTTCTGAAAGGAGACGACGCAAGATAAAAAAAAATCTTTCTATAATAGAATATTTTTCATGAATTAATTTTTTTTATCCTTCATTATTTCATAGCAAAGAATTAATGATTTTGTATGTATAAATGAAACAAGAACTATGGCTGGAGATAGCTGGAGCCTGAGTTGGAGCCTGGTAATTTTCAAATAATGAACCGAAAGCCGTGGTTGGAGAGAGCAACTGCAGTTCTGTTTAGAAGAATATATTTATTAAAGAATTTGCGACCTTCTTTTTCGTACACTTTGTAACCACTTCAAAGTCATTCATTGCAATATGTTTCTTAAACATGAATGATGTTGGTAAATTAAAAAATATAAACATCATTTAATTAAAACAGTAAGAACGGTACTTACTTTGAAAGTTGGTGTAGTGTCGGGAAAAGGAAAAATCTACTTCTCCTTTAAATTAAGAATATTCGATCTTTTCAATGTGCAACCACTTATCCTAATTATGTATTTCGATTCCAACTTCATTTTCCATCCTCTTAATCAAACACATGAGTTTTGATAAAAGTACTTTTATCTCAAGGTCTCTCTCCACTCACTCTTTATCTCTCTGGTTAATACTCAAGGTTTATATTAATGCATAAGCAGAAATAGATTTTTCACATTATTCAACTCCATTTTTAAAATGGTATTAATTAAAGAATTTATTCTTCAATTTATGAAAGAAATGTTGATAGTAGTTATAATAGTATTAACAACTACATCAACAGCAAGAACAAGAATAACAACGACAGTTAATAATAATAATAATAATATAATAATTAATAAATAATAATAATAATAATAATAATAATTAATAATATTTTTAAAATTCCTTTCCAATTGGAAGAACAAAGAAATCTTTTGAAAATTAGAAGGGAAATTTCAACTAATATTAAAATAAAGCTGAAGAATTTCTAAAAATATTGTAATGGTAACCAGCTTCTTCAAACCTTTAAGATTGCTTCGCAACAAAATTAATAATGAAATCCTCCAAATATCAAGAAGACGGCTGATGCTCTTTCGGTTAGTCACCATCGTGGGCCAGTTTACTTACCCGAGTCTGACTGTAAGTCGACATTTAATGGACAAGCTACTGAGTGATTGACAGATGGAACATACCAGGGTTTACCCCTATCATTTTAAATTCTAAACTACTCATGGGAATCTCGAAAACTAAATACCTATTTTATTAATAATTTTTCAAAATATAAATATTCAATAACTTTTAGCCTATTAAAACAAATCGTTCATCTACTAGAATCCAAAGCTTTGATGATGTCCGAAGTTGGAGAACGAAACCGGTCAGCAATTGAAGGAACAAAGAAATCTTTTGAAAATTGGAAGGGAAATTTCAACTAAATATTAAAATAAAGCTGAAGAACTGCTAAAATAATAATAATAATAATAATAATAATAATAATAATAATAATAATAATAATAATAATAATAATAATAATAATAATAATAATAATAATAATAATAATAATTCTATTTTCAGCAGGTGTCTTGGACATACCTCGTGAATTTAACGTTACCTTTCTGAGGAACTCTAAGAATGAAAGAGCCGTTTACTCATCTAAGGCAAGGAATATATATATATATATATATATATATATATATATATATATATATATATATATATATATATATATATATATATATATATATATATATATATATATATATATATATATATATATATATATATATATATATATATATATATATATATATATATTATATATATATATCTTCTCAGTTCCACTTCTAACTCTGTTCATTCTTATGCCGATGACTAACTCTCCATTCTTCCATCATTTCAAATCTGCTCCCTATTCTCGTCTTTCTGACTCCATTTTTGCCGATCTGGACGGGATTTCTCAGTGGAATCGCCTCAACCTTGTGAAATTCAACTCTTTAAAAACTCAACTTCTTCACATCTCCCTCTCGAAAACACCTCCCAATTTTCCTAACTCCTCCGACGGCTCTCCTATCTTACCTGTAAACAACATTAACATTCTTGGTCTGAACATAACAAAAAACTTACTTGGTAACCCCATATCACAATGGTTGCTAGGGCTGCCTCAAAGAAACTGGGAATACTATTCAGTTTGAGGGAATTTTTTTCATCTGAACAGTTGTTTCAATTATATAAGGAACTTATTCGCCCTTCTGTGGAGTACTGTTCTCACATTTGTGGAGGGGGGGGGGGGCTCAGGTTCCACCTCTTTTTTGGATAGAATTGTCTAAGGCTAAAAGGTTAATAAACTGTCCACTTCTTTCAAACTTACTTGACGCTCTTTCTCTGCAACGTGACGTTGGAGCACTCTCTCTTTTCTAAAGGTACTACAACGGCAACCGCTCGACGAAACTGACCTCTCGCATTCCACTGTCCTTGCGTCGCCCTCGCAGCCCAAGGGGAGCCATGCTTTCGCATTAATTTTGTGTTAATATGATAAACAACAGGCTTATCCGTTGTGGTGCTTTCTTCTTTCCAGTCACCTCTGTTCTGTAGAAATCTCTGTTTTTCCTTCTGTATTTAATCTTCCTCTCTTTAAGGCCTCCGTCTGCTCCCACCTGAGAGATTGGTATTGCTAGGGGTTCTTTGGGTTTTCTCTTTTATTTTTTTTATTTCTGTCCTTTTCTTGAACCTTGATAATAAAAAAAATATATTATAATATATATAATATATATATATATATATATATATATATATATATATATATATATATATATATATATATATATATATATATATATATATATATATATATATATATATATATATAATATATATATATTATATATATATATATATATATATATATATATATATATATTATATATATATATATATATATATATATATATATATATATATATATATATATATTATATAATATATATATATATATAATATTATATATACCGTAAAAAAATGATTTTCCTAGAAAAATAATTTTTTAACCAATTCTAAATAATCTAATAACCTAACTTAACTAAACCTAATCTACACTATCATAACCAAAAAGAGTTATTCAAAACTAGTTTTTTCTGAGGAAAATCGTTTTTTACACTAACATGCACACACACACACACACACACACACACAAAAAAAAAAACACACACACACATATATATATTATATATATATATATAATATTATATATATTATAATAATAATATATATATATATATATTATATAATATATATATATATATATATATATATATATATAGCAAATAATATGACGAAAAATAAGCATGGCATCAAGTTAAGGTGAGTTAGACGTATTATTGATCAATATTTAATAACTGTAAACAATTTTTTATTATTCTCTACGTTTCGATTTAACTTAAATCATTTTCAAGAGTATATAACTGTGAAAAAAAAGAACAATTAATTACATTAATGATATAAACTGCATTAAAATTAACATTGTAAATGAAATATATAAACAAACAAAATAAATCAATACACTATAAATTAAAACACAACAAGAAGGAACTGCTATTACAAGTTACTATAGAGGAGAGATTGTATAAATTACACACGATTATTTAAACTGGATCAGTAGTTGGTTGTATGAATTTCTACAAAGATATGTTAAATTACAGTTAATAAGCATATGAAATAAATTTGATTGGTGCTGACAATTAATGGAACATCTGTTAGTAAGTGTTAATGCTTACGGATCAAGAGCCAAACAACAAAACCATTCATACAATTACTATCACACACACACAGAGGTGCAAAGGCACCTCTGAAAACCAAGACTAAAAATATATATATTATATATTAAAAAAAAACACACATAAGACATACCATGCACATCAAATGAAATTTATTGTCAAACTCACGTGGACGCATTCATTCAATATATGAAAAGGAGGCATATATACATCTGTCATGATAGAATAGGACACAAAATAGTAATTTCTAGCTAACCGATATGTAATGAATAAAAGATTTATTCTGTAAAAATTTTTTTGGTAGAAAGGTTATAAGCAAAAGAACCATATAATTTGAATTATGTTGTGGCTAGAATATAGGAATAATAGAATTAGATACCAGCGATATAGAGAGGAGTAGTGGTTAAATTATTATTTAAGTCTGGTTTTTGTTTGAGAATGTATAGAGATTCCAGTATGCGTAACGACGTTGGATCAGGGTTGGTGTCTAGAACATTGAAATGTTTGGGGAGAGGGAAGGTGTTACATGTTTGTGTGTGAACACGTATGTTAGAAAACGATGGAGTAGAAAGAGGAAGAGAGGTACGGTGAGAGATGCCTGGTGTTCACAAAGTCTTATGTGGGTTTTTGTTCCTTATATATATAATATATATATTTTTATTTTTGGTTTTCAGAGGTGCCTTTGCACCTCTGTGTGTGTGTGATAGTAATTGTATGAATGATTTGTTGTTTGGCTCTTGATCCGTAAGCATTAACACTTACTACACAGATGTTCCATTAATTGTCAGCACCAATCAAATTTTGGATTTCATATGCTTATTAACTGTAATTTAACATATCTTTGTAGAAATTCATACAACCAACTACTTATCCAGTTTACATAATTTTGTGTAATTTATACAATCTCTCCTCCATAGTAACTATGTAATATGTTCCTTCTTGTTGTGTTTTAATTTATGTGTATTGATTTATTTTGTTTCATTTATATATTTCTTGTTAATTTTAATGCAGTTTATATCATTAATGTAATTAATTGTTCTTTTTTTTCACAGTTATATACTCTTGAAAATGATTTAAGTTAAATCGAAACGTAGAGAATAATAAAAAATTGTTTACAGTTATTAAATATTGATCAACAATACGTCTAACTCCACCTTAACTTGATGCCATGCTTATTTTTCGTCATATTATTTGCTATAAATATAAAGCTCAAAAGGAGCACCAACATTTACTATATATATAATATATATATATATATATATATACTATATATATATATATATATATATTATTATATATATATTATATATATATATATATATATATATATATATATATATATATATATATATTATATATATATATATATATATATATATATATATATATATATATATATATATATATATATATATATATATATATATATATATATATATATATATATATATATATATATATATATATATATATATATATAGGTGTCCTAGATGTCGCGCACCAAACAGATTTTGGAAAATAAAATTGATAATAATAGATAATACTTTATTTAACCATAGCACATGCTTTGTATTTAAACACGTGTCTATTCTCTTCACGAAACTGTCTTCACTCTCCTGAGGGTTTCAGGTGTGATCCTTTAGCACGTAGTGTTATTGCGTACCTTAAATCATCAAGATTGCTTGGAAGATTTTGCTACACAACATATTTGAGATAACCCCAAAGGAAATAGTCAAGTAGGCAAAGATCAAGTGATCGGGTTCACTCTAACGGGCCCTCTCCGTTCTATCCATTTGTTAGGAAAGGTCTAGTCCAAGTGGTCACACACGCATGTTTCAAAATGTGCTGGAGCTCAATCCTGCTGAAAAAAGACGTTCTGTCGTCGACGTATGGGAACATCCTCAAGGTAGTCAAAAAAGAAGGTTTGCAGTAATTGTAAATAGGTTTTAGCAGTGACATTATCACTGAAAAAGGATGGGCCAATTATTTCCACCTCACATATTACACAGCCCACACCATGATCCTCGGGTTGTGCTGGTGGTGTCCCTTCTCATTCCAACGTGGATTGTTATCTGACCAATAGTGCATATTGTGCCAGTTCACCTGGTCATTCAAATGAAAAAAGGCTTCATCACTGAAAAATATTGACGAATCCATACTTGCACTCATCCATTCACAAAATTCCATCCGTCTATCTGTGTCATCACCAAGTAGAGCATGGACAAGATGCACTTTGTACGGATGAAATTTGTACATCATGAAAATACAATACACTGATGATTTGCTTATGTTTACCTTTGGGCTTATTCTTCTGACTGATTTTACATGACTTTTCACTACATTTGTCAAAACCATAGTAGATGTTTAATTATCAGTTGCAATCTTTGGTCGCCCACATTTAGACCGTCAGCAAATGAGCCAGTTTCTTGAAAGCATTTGATTAAACAGCAGACAGTGGTATGGTTCTATGGTTGAATTCATCATCTACTGAGCGGTGTGTAGCGCCTTGTCTGCCAAACATGAAAACAAGTTGAACTCTTTCTTCTACGCTTAGTTTCTCAGCCATAATACAATCTGAAAGCAGAAAATAAATTGCGTCAATATATTTTTCCGAAAACCTGTATGGTGCGCGACATCTGAGACACCCTATATATATATATATATATATATATATATATATATATATATATATATATATATATATATATATATATATATATATATATATATATATATATATATATATATATATATATATATATATATATATATATATATCAGATCTTTTTAAATCCAGTAACTGCTCGTGGATCAAAATATTTTGAATTTTTAAGCCTGGTATACTGGGAGTCTGCTTTATAAGTATTTCTTGAGACTTACCCGACGCGTTTCCTCTTTTGTACTGTCTTGGCTCTGTTAGTAACGATCTTGCTTACCATCCAAGAGGTCGATGGTTCGATTCCCAGCATAGCAAACTTAAAATTTCAATATATATATATATATATATATATATATATATATATATATATATATATATATATATATATATATATATATATATATATATATCTGTGATATTTTCTAACTAGTACAGATCTTTCATTTGCTCGTTTTAAGTATCTTATACCATATTGCTTGTCTCTCTTAATCTCTTAAAAGGTTTTCAATATGTATTTTTTTACTAGGGTGTTGGGGAGCCCCCTCTTTTAACTGCGGTGACAGTGTTTCTGGCTATCAGAGAAGCTATTAAAGCAGCAAGGAAAGAAGAAATGTTAACCATTCAATTCGATTCCCCAGCGACGTCACAGAGGATTCGAATGGCTTGTCAAGATTGGATCATAAAAAAGTTATAAACCAAAAATAAGAGTCTTGAATATTTTTTTAGAAAAAAAACATTGCCTTCATTTCCTATTTATTTGCCACTCTTATTAATAATTACTTCACTCTAAATAACTATGCTTGCACTAAAGCGATTTTAAACTATTGCACGCCAATTATATAAATGCAAAAATGAAATAAATCACGAAATAAATATAATAGTTTTTGTTTTTATTTTCCTTCATTTCCTGCATTCAAAATTCTGAAATTTAAATTCACAAACTCAAATTTTAATTTTGATATTGAAAATTCAGTTCCTGAGTCCTATCATCGAAACAATTGTCATTCCATTTTAAGTCAGAGAAGTACGATCAGAAATCCAACCAGTTAGCCTCATCGAAGTACCAAAAACGTTTCCTCTCGTTAGACGGTGGTTTTCACTGCGGAATACTTGGAGATAGATATATTTACAGAGACAAAGAGGTGACCAGAAAAATCCAATGAGCAAAAAGGAGAAGAAATGGAAGTTTAGAAAAGCTCCATAATGTTGATTTATTTCCAATCGATCAGAGGTACTGGCAGAGAGCTACACCTACTGCTCAAGGTTATCTTGTATAGAAAATTAGTACAGAAATTATCAGCTGCTGTTCAAGAATTAGAGGAAAGTCATTTTCAGAGGTAAACTTTGAAATCACCTAAAACAATGATTTCGGAGAAAGAAGAGTATAAAATAATATGTCTTATTTTGCAGTTTAAGTAGTCAAAGAATTTAGGATAATCACTTGAGTTAGAAAGCAGACATACATAACATTTAAATAAATTTGTAGATTGGCAAGGAATCTAGAGCCGTAAAATATAAAATACGAAAGATTCCAATTTGGAGAAAAGAGAGCAAATAACGGCATTTCGAAGATGAGTACAATAAACTCATTCTCTTAAAATTTAGGATAGAGACAGTGAAAACAGAAAAAGATTTGCTGAAAGAAAGGTCAAATACCTGAGCTTAAGGAACAAGAAGTGAGATATGAAAGAAGAGAGTTCCTGTTGAAAAAAATGAGTTTTAGTATAAAATCTGATAATGTTGTAGAAATTATTGAAGAAGGAAGATAGCAGACTAGAACAGGCTTACAATTCACTGGTACGGAGGTGGATGAATAACTATTGTTCGAAGTTGCCCATCTTATCTTTTCCAAGGCTATGTTTGATTGTGAAATTTTTAAATTCAATAATATATATATATATATATATATATATATATATATATATATATATATATATATATATATATATATATATATATATATATATATATATATATATATATATATATATATATATATATATATATATATATATATATATTTCACCTTCCCATTCTCGTGGGGTGGTGTCCGCCACAATTCTTACCTTTCAACCCCTTTCATCAGCGCCCTACATCTCACTCTGTCCTCCGCAAGTCTACTACCCCTCTTCTAAACTCAAATTCCTTCCACTCAAAATCTCTCTCACTCCATCCATCCATCTCCAAAATGTACAAACATTTTTAAAACATCCTCCTACCGCTCTATCCACCTAGGATCTAAGTACCTTGCCCACCATTCTGTCCTCATTCATTCTACACATATGTCCAAACCATTTTAGCACACCCTCCTCCGCTCTCTCCACTACACTCTTCTTCCATTTACACATCTCCCTTATTCTTTCATTTCTAATCCTATCAATCCTTCTCAATTTACATATCGCTCTCAAATCCTTTCATCTCAAAGACATTGAAACTTTTCCTCGACCGAGCACTTATCATCTATGTTTCACACCCATACATTACAGAAGGTAAACACATACATTCAAACATTCTTATCTTTATTTCTTTCGAAATTTTTCCACACTTCCATACTTCTCTTAGGTCACCAACAATTTCATTTCCTCTACCACTCTATTTCCGTCTCACCCTTAACTTCCTCCAACATTCTTAAATCGAGTTCTTAAATTCTTTATTTCATCCACCTCCTCAAGTTTCCTTCTCCCACTTCTACACCCCCCTCCCATTCCTCCCTCCACAATCTCCTTATCTCCACCTCCAGTCCTTATAACTTTACTTTTCGTTGGATTGACTTTCAATCTCATGTTTGCACATTTCCCCTCAAACTCTCTTACAAGTATTCTCATCTTTTCTCCAGATTCTGCCACCAACACCGCATTATCTGCAAAAAGTAAAACATTCACATCCCATTCACCCTCCATATTTCTCAACCTAATACCTTTCCCTTATATCTCCACGTCTCTAACTACACCATCCATCAATACATTAAATAACCATGGCGACATTACACACCCCTGTCTCAATCCCACTCCTATGCTAAACCAATCCGATAGTTCCTTCTTCACCCTCAATCTTGATCTACAATTCACATAAAAAGCTATTGATCCCCTTCAGTAATTTCCCTTTCAACCCCTTTCCATTAATATTTCAAAAAAACTTCCTCCTGCATACTCTATCGTATGCTTTTTCCAGATCCAGAAAACATACATACCCCATTTTATTTTTTTCACGCAATTTCTCTGTAACCAATCTCAGTGTGAATACCTGGTCCACACATCCTCTACCCTCCCTAAAAAAAACCTTGTTCCTCACTCATTCCCTCACTTGTCAATTCTTTCATTCTCGTCACTAACACCTTCCCGTAAATCTTTCTTATCACGCTCAGCAGACTAATCCCCTATATATATATATATATATATATATATATATATATATATATATATATATATATATATATATATATATATATATATATATATATATATATATATATATATATATATATATATATATATATATATATATATATATATATATATATATATATATATATATATATATATATATATATATATATATCTCCGGTAGGCAAAAGCAGAAGTCCTACTAGTTTCACCGGAATTGGGAAACATACGATCTAGGTCGTTAAAGGACGACATGTCTCGATGTAGGGGGAAGTGTTTACTGATGACTCAAGGGGATTAATAGGTGTAAATGTGCAGGCTACGACAGAACTCTTTTTGGCACCCGAGAGAAATTTTCGCTAAACTTAAATTTACCCCATACCACAATACACGTTTACAGGGTTACACTTACAGAATTTTGAAAACAGTATAGAGATTACTTCCCCTTGTCTTCTCAAATCTTAACACAAAGTGCAAGACTCAATTGGACTCGTAGCGACATGGAGGGAAAGAAATACAACCACTCTTGCAACACGAACCATACAAAAGGAAAAAATACTGTAAAATCTAAATAAAACTACTAACATGCATGTATGAAACAAAGTAAGGTAATAAATTCCAAACTGAATGGTAACTGACTTTATTCTGAGATAATAGTTACTAATTATTTTTAAAAAACTCTTGATATATTATTAATTGGTCGGTCCCAGTTTTGTTACAAAAATACAAAAATGTGTTTAACTAAATTTTATCTCCATCATTGGAATTGTGTGCATGAAAGCTAATGTAATGAATCCCAGAAGTGTGAGAGGAAGACTATGAGAAAGAAGTGGTTAATATAGGACAGAAACTAGGAAGTATCAAACAATTAGGAAAAGTTCCTTATCTGAATTGTTAAATGGTTTTTCAGTACGTCGCCAATCTATTTGGTCTTCTAGATTTTCTATTATTTTGATATTAAGTTTTATGTTCATAAAAGTTGGTCAATGAAGGCACACGTAAATGACAGGACATCCACAAAAATAAAGTTTCTCTTTTTAAGATTCATAAAAAAAAGGAAAAAAATTATATGTTCAGATATATGTTCAGATAAATGTTTAGGCAATTACTTTTACAATAATATATATCTAATTTTTAACCTTATGAATGGAATAACCAAGGTAGGTTATTCGGAAGGTTTTGTGATCTTTTCTCCTCTGCTTCACCTTCAAAGTTTTAGTTTAATTTCAATCTATTAAAAGTAATATTATTATCATATTTATTCTACACTCCACACTTTATTGTTCATTAAATTAGGTTTTATCACATTATTGTTAGTTTTATATTACCTGAACGATAAAAAAGAACTACCTTGGGACAGATAGAATGTCTTTCTTCATTTCAAGGTCAATTCAGGGTATTCACAAAATATAGAGAAGTCAAATTTGGGTTGTGTCTCAAAATAGGTAGTGTCAAATCGATTTATCTTTAGTTAGGGTTTTACAGATATTATCAATTATTAGAAATTGTAAAGTACAAAAGAATATTATTACTGCTACTGGAATATTGAAATAGCGCATAAAATTTGTTATGCTTAAGAATGTTTTTATGAATGAACATTGAAAAAATACTGCATACTATCTATCACAGACAATGGTGAGAAGATGGACTCTTTCGAGCTAACTACTCAACAATTGTCTTCACTCCATTGCACCGTGTATCGATGTAATGAAGTGTAATATATACATGTAATCTACTTCTTTACCAGTAGATTACATGTAAGATTCAGCATATCTGTTAAGTCTGGGGTCTGAGAGTTTGGACAGAGAAAGGATGAGAATGAGTCGAAAAATGTGTTGCACGAGATCTTCTCGGTGTAGGAGGTATGTAACGGGAGAGTCCAGAAGAGCAGTGTCCATTGTAATAGCGATAGTATAGAGAGAATGACGCAACAATTTTACGGGCAGAAAGAAACTGGAAAGAATTAGTGAAAATGAGAGAGTTGATAAGACGAAAAGCCCTAGACACTACCTTCTAAAAGAGAGCTGTATGAGTGGAACCACCCCAGATGTATGAGGCCTACTATATACAGGGACGAACAACACCACTAAAGAGAGTAAGCAACTGTGGTGGATTGAAGATTTTACCAAGACACCTCAGAACACCCAACCTCTTAGAAGCTTCTTTAGAAAGAAAAGTTATGTGATCTTTCCAAGAAAGATCACGAGAAAAAGAAACAACGAGAATATTAAGAACAGATGAAAGTGAGTTTAATGTAACCACAACCAGGTGGGAATTTGCACTAGGAATTTGCAACAAGGCTAGGAAGCTTTGCATTCCTATCTTACCTTTGTGAGGTTTTTTCTTTTTATCTTATTGAGATCTGAGGTCTTGTTTTTCTTGTTTTTTATTTTATTTGTTTTTTTAATTTCTCACCTATTTCTCACCTTTATGGTTTGCGGTTTCTTTTGATTTAGCCGCTTTCGCGTGTCCTTGGTTGTATTTTTCAAGGTTCCTTGATGACGTCATAGCTTGTAAGGTAATGACGTCACGGCTTGTATTTTGGAATGGGAATTGGAATGATACGTCACAACCTTCTTTTGTTAAGGGAATCTTCCAGCCAATCACAGTCCACATTGCTGACGTCACGGATTTCTCTTACTTGGAAAACTTGAAAGGAACGAGGAACAAACGAAACGCACGCTCTTAAAAACTCTATTTTTCGTCTTCATTTTCTGGTATTGAACTCGGGACCTCTGAATCTCTAGCCTAGCTCTCTACCGTCACGCTACGGCTTCCATTGAAAAAGGAAAATAGTTGTATTTGTTTGTTTTCGCGCGCTCGGAAGAAGACACACACGCCGAGGTTTCGGGCGCGGCGCACAAACACACGCAGTCGAGAGCGCGGACGCTGGCGCACACACATTTATTATTATTATTATTATTTTTATTATTTATATATATATATATATATATATTATATATAATATATATATATATAATATAATATAATATAATATATTATATATATATATATATATATATATATATATATATATATATATATATATATATATATATATATATATCTTTCTATGTCATACATTTTAAAACTTAGAACAAAAATTCAATTTTATATAAGTTTTTGAATGAAAAAAAATTACTCAAGAGATGGTCTCGAACTACCGACTCGGCTGATGGTAAAGCGAGCGCTTAGACCATTACGCTAGCGAGTATTACGAGAGGAGAACGGATTTATAGCTTTTAACATTACTATTTTTTTAAATCTTTTTTTTTTTCTTTTAAATCTTATTTATTTTTTTTTTTTTTTTTTTTATTTATATAATATATATATATATAATATATATATATATATCTTTCTTTTTTCAAACTTAGAACAAAAATTAAATTTTTATATAAGTAAGTTTTATTTTTGAATAGTTAAAAAATTACTCAAGAAACGGGGATCGATCTGGGAATATCACAGTCGCTAGCGGTAGCTCTACCATTAAGCCATCGAGACAATACGAATGGAAAGCGGTATCATTTCTTTTTTACCTTAATAATTTCTTTGTTCCTTTTAAATCTTTTCTTTCCTAAAATATTTTTAAATGTTAGAACATTTATTATTATTTTATTATTATTTTTCTCGTTGTCATGGT
>SEYY01004195.1:0-12500 GCA_009176605.1 Armadillidium nasatum
ATATATATATATATATATATATATACTCACAACCTTTCCCACAAACGTGGGGTGTTGACTACCACAAGCCACAACTGTTACCAGCATTCATCCCTCACCACTCTTTTTCCATTTATTCCTGTCCTCCGTCAACCGTATATCCCTCCTCCCATCCCAGCACCCTATCCCTCAATAACTCCTTGACCCCACTCACTTAACCTCCCCTAGGTCTCCCCCTACCTCTTACACCTTCAACTTCCGATATAAACACCTTTTTAGCCAATCTCCAATCATTCATCCTACAAACATGCCCAAATCACCTCAGCATGTTCTGTTCAGCTCTCTCAACCATACCCCTTCCCCAAGCACATTGCTCCTTTATTCTCACATTCCTGACTTTATCCCTTCTACTTACACCACATACCGTTCACAGACCTTTCATTTCGAAAACCTCAACCTTTTTTCTTTTTCTCGCATTCAACCGCCACACCTTGCTCCCATGCATAACAACTGGTACACAGCATCCCTCAAACATTTTCTTTTTTACTTCTCCTGTCAACCTTCCTCTCTTCCAAATATCCCTCAAGCCTCCCAACACAATCTCCCCTTCTCCTATTCTATACCCTACGTCATCTCCCACCTCAAAATTCACACCCAGATATTTAAAAGAAATAACCCATCCCAATCTCTCCCTCCCCACCTACAACCCTCTCTTCACTCTCCACATTTTTCATACTTTTCTGCGTGCACTCTTAAGCCTAACTAATCGCAACCTTTTACAAACTCATCCACCAAAACCTTTAAACTCCCCTTGTGTCTCAGACAAAAGTACAACGTCATCCGCATATAATAACACATTCGCATTATATATATATATATATATATATATATATATATATATATATATATATATATATATATATATATATATATATATATATATATATATATATATATATATATATATATATATATATATATATATATATATATATATATATATATATATATATATATAAAATATATATAAATAGCGACGTGATGGACAGAAACTGAGGCAAATTGAGAATCCGCACAAAGTTCTTTCAAAAGTGTAATTTCACTACTGATAAAATCCAGTAGTTTCATTTCGTTGACCTTTGACCTACCAAGTGATGAGCTTCACGTTCGCTCGAAAACTATTAATAAGTATATTTTGAAAACATAAAAATTAAATAATTCTTAAAACACGATATTCAAGTGAAGTTTTGGCAAATTTGAGGAATTTTAAGATTGTGCCATTTAGACTTTGACGTTAAAACTGTTATGCCTGAAGAAAGGAAAAAAAATATATATAAACGCAAATTAAAATAGCAACTGCTACTCCTCAAACAAATTGATTTTTACTTCTTTATGTGGTCTTTCCTAACAATGAATATATAAGACTGGTGATTCTTATACAGATCCACTTTCCGCAGTCTTAGCATGTCCCTCTTTCAGGATTCTATACTGACAGCGTTTTCTTCTCCCCTTTAATTCTCCTACAAGAATAACGTATATTATGGATGAAATAGCTATTAGAAGGTACATATGGGTGGCGCTTTCGCTGACAAGCATTTCATGATATATGTATTATAATATTTATAAACAAATGTCTTTTTTTTTTCTTTTTTGTAAATTAGTAATAAAAGGTATTCTGAATGGCAATACGAAAGCACTAGGAAGTCAGTTTCATAACCCAATTTCATAGATTTAAATTAATATTACGTATATTGTTTAACTTTAAATCAACATTTAAGTAAAAGAGTAAATAAAAAACAATTTATATTGTGCGTCAATTATGTTGAAAATAAAAATAGTTTCAAGTTCAAGTCAGTTTAAAAAAGAAAATACAAGCTGATATTATAGTCAATAATAAATAAAATTACCATATATATATATATATATATATATATATATATATATATATATATATATATATATATATATATATATATATATATATATATATATATATATAATATATATATATATATATATATATATAAATCCATCCAAATCACTACAAAAAAACGTAAAAAATCTTTAAATGTTAAATTTACATACTACTACTACTAAGTAAATAAAAATAATAATAATAATAATAATACATTATATTTCTATCAAACTCTCATTTTTCTGACTCACCCCATTACAATCATCTGCATCATGGATTATTGTACTTATATCAGATACGTCAAAAGGTTGTGAAGGTTGCGGATGTCGACTCTGAGAATTTTCACAACCGTACATCTCAATTATATTTTGTAAAAGTCTAGAATTATTTTTATTTTCTGATGAGACTCGAGATTTATTTTGAATTTCGAATTCAGAATTCAAAAGGGGAACTGAAAATTCTGTATAAGTTGAATGATTGGACTCGACTTTTTTGAAGAGATTCTCATTTTCGAACAGACTTTCCTCTAAACACGACTCTACAGTATTGTCTGAAGGTTTACAATTTGTTAAGTGGGTTTGCAAAGATTCGAGAGTATCTGAAAAACTATTAAATACACTTAATTAAAATGTAAATCACTTTAAAAAAAAAATATATTTCCTAGTCCATGAAGTCATAAATGTAACTAAGTTTGATAGAGATTTTAAGCATTGATATGGAAACAAAGAAGTCTATAACAAGAAGGCGATTTGGAAATCATAAATAAAATTACAGAACTGAAGGGAAATAAAAAGCAAAGGTATGAGAGTGGTGGGAAATAAGCTACTTTTTTTCCCTATAATTACTACGTTTCACAAATAAATACCTTGAATTTACAGTTTCATTTACATGTTTCCTAATGCCAGAGACAAGATCACATAAAGGAGCAGAGTTCAAGTCGTATGATAAAAATTCCTTTACTATTTTAAAACATTTCTGTGCTTCATCAGAATTATGTATAAAACTCCAGCGAGAAGGAACGGATGTAGGAGTAAGCATACCATGAACCTATTTTAAAAAGAACCACTCCGTTAACAATAAACCTAACACAAATAATTAGGTTAAAGCAAGTGACTAAAAATAAGTTTGAAATAAATCCACATTAAAAAAAAAAAGGTTTTTATCATTATTGTTATTACCTGTCTTGCTCTTTCAATAACTGCAGAAGAAAGCCCAGATGCTTGTGCAACTTGTAAAGCGTAACTTTTTTGGGAAGTGCCTTCTATTACTTGATAAAGAGGAACAACTTTGTCTCCTTCCTGATGTGTGTCCATGCACTAATATATATATATATATATATATATATATATATATATATATATATATATATATATATATATATATATATATATATATATATATATATATATATATATATATATATATATATATATATATATATATATATATATATATATATCGTATTTAATATACTAGTCAAGTGGTCTGATGTTCAGGGCGGTAACTTTTAGGGGTGAAAAATTACCAACCTAGATACGATAAGTAGGAAAAAATAACGTAAAATTTAATTACCAACCTAGATATGATAAGTAGGAAAAAATAACGTAAAACTTAATAAAGCTTTTTAAAAATAAACAATCACAAGTCATAACTAATTAGGTGGAAGTGCTTTTTTGATAAGATAATTATAAAGATATCCTTAAAAGGTTCATTCTCTAGTTTTATATTTGTTTAAAATCGGAAGGTAAAATACTTTAACTGAAAATTATTTTGTCATTCTCTAATTATGAGAATAGGTTATAAAATTCCAAAGAACCACAATTTTCCCTTAAAAATATATATTTGATTAATGACTAAATATGGCGAATTAATTTATATATACAAAGAAAACAAAGATGTTAAATCATTAAGATCATGATCATTAGCAAGTTATTGTTCTAGGAGAATTAAATGGAAAAGGAAACGCTGTCAGTGTAGAATTCTGAAAGAGGGACATGCTATGAGTGCAGAAAGTGAATCTAGAAGAATCACGTCTTTAAATAACTGGATCAGGTAAACGTCGAACAATTCTTTGGCGTAAGAGTGGTTTTTATTTATTTATTATTTATAAATAAGATGATTTTCAGTTACACAGATATGGTTTTGTTATGCAGTTCATTGAGGGGAGAAGAACGTACCAAATTATTTGCCGTCTCTCCTGAAATCTACGAGTCTACGCAGTACCGGAATAAAGAGGTCCCAATCATGAAGAGATCAAATGAATGCTAAAACAGCACAGAACTGAGGAAGTAATCTTTGCTTCCCCGTCAGCTGTTTGAATGCCCCAAAAATGAGATGGTACTTAGCAAAATCAAATTATCTTCTTCTGGAGTGGAGAAGCTGGAGAAAACCCTGAACGAGTAGTGCTAAGGAATTCCTTGAAAGTAAGTTTCCGTGAGCTTCAAAATTCAAAGCAAGTAGTAAGCAGCTGGGTAAGATGGATCACCTCAAAAGGATTGGGATTCAATATTAGAGATCCGGAACCAGTTATTGGTCTATAATAAAAAAATACAACATTTCTGTCATTCCGAGTCTCCCATATCATCAAACTAATCACGTCTTAGTGCCCTCATTTATAATTGTGGGGGAAAGATTCATGAAAGGATAAAGGATAAAGCCAATGGGGGCAGTGTTGACAAGAATGTGGTACTGGGACAGAGAATATGGCTTGACTAGAAGCTCCATAATTATTACCAGTTTCCAAGAGATGTTCATGCCCTTTAGTAGTCTAAGAGTCTAGAATAACTTTCTCTCCCCCCCCCCTTTAATCTTCATTTGCATAAGAACAACTCATTTCATTTTAGATCTATCTTTGACAGAAATATGGAAAGTCTGGAAAAATCGGTACCTATGTAATTTCTTTTCAATTGACAACTCCATATTGAGCAGATAACGAGAGATGTATTCGGAAATCAAGGCTTTTTACATGTCGTAGATAAATAAGCCTATTCCAGAAATGCTAGTGCATAAGAGACGGGAGAACAGAACAGCTAAAAAAGGTGTTTTCTCCATTGGCGCCAACCAAGCCATTCTGGCCAAAATACAGGTCTGAAATGTTCACCGTCTATCCAGATAAGTACATGAAGTTATTTTTCGTAATGAAATGGCAGAAAGGACTGTACAAGATCTACGTCAACACTTGATGCATGCGACAATTATTCATGAGCTAATCGTAGATGTTTTAACGCTAATAATGATTTGACGTTTATGCGAAGACTTCTTATTGCCTAGAGATTCAAAGATTCGTCTCTTTTCAGATATTTCTCATATCTATCATCAGGTGCAAAGAGGACTCGCATGTTTCAAACGGAAGACAAAGATAAATATATTGCAGTGTGCGATTAGATGACCTCTTGAAAGAACAGAGAACCAATATGAATATTAATTGAGAAATTCTACTCTCTCAAGATGTCCAAATTCTCTTTCAGATTCAATGAAAGCACTGAGGTTGTAGAGCAAATAAAGAAAACTGAAATAACTAATAATTTTTAGTCCCATGAAAGCTGTAGGTATTCAGGTTTAGATGGAAAGAAGGGGCTATGCTATGCTAAATAAAAGTTGAAAGTTCACAGTGTTTTTCTCTCTGACTTATGTCCTTGGGATAAATCCTAAAGTTTAATATGGACACACTGATGTGGTTTCATACCGTTATTATTATTATAATATCGTAGTTATTCCTATAATGCAATTATTATTATTAATATAATGAAAAATATCAATTATTGCTTTATTAACAGTATTGTTTATTTTTATTTTTATTATTATTAGTATTACCTTTTATTGCTATTTGTTATTAGCTTTGATATTGCGATAATTAAAATTATTAATTATAATTATTGTTCTTATTGTAACGGTATTATTATTAACAAATTATTACTGTTAAAATTATTATTTTTACTAATACTATTATTACTTTTAGAATTATTGTTATTATTTCTACTTAAAATATCTTTAATGCTACAATTGTGAAAATACTGATATTAGTATTAAGTCGGAGGTTCAAAGGACACAACACAGTGTTGCTGTTAGCAGCTCCTTTTCAGATATTATGGAAATTAACCTTATCGCTATAAAAGACTTCTATAAATATACTGGAAATTTTGACTGCTTTGTCAATACAAAACTATATACAATAAAAATTATGCAATATTTCTATCATAAAAATAGTGAAATTATGATTTTCCTTTCTTAATAAGAATTTTAAAATTTGGAATTGATTATTATTTGTTTAAATTTTAAATTAAATTTTTGAAACACAATATTTAAATTTCTTTTAATAAAATACCACTGGCAATTGTAATACACCTCGAAGACCGTAAGCACACTGAAAATCCCAAAGGAATTTCGGTAGAAGTGAAGTCACTAAATTCTAATGAGAAGTCATAATGCAATCTATCAGTTTTAAAAGTTTACAAAAAATTTGAAAACAATGATTAAAAGGTCTTCCAAATTTCCAAGTATCATTAAGACGTGTTGTGAAAGTATTAAAAGTTACTAATCAAAACTTATAAGTGACAAATCTTATGATTTTGGCCAAAAATTATGATTTTAAGAAGTAATTTGGAATTTATTTGTGTAAGAACATTATCTCTCTTAGTCAAAAGATACCTTATATATATATATATATATATATATATATATATATATATATATATATATATATATATATATATATATATATATATATATATATATATATATATATATATATATATATATATATATATATATATATATATATATATATATATATATATATATATATATATATATATATATATATATATATATATATATATATATATATATATATATATATATATATATATATATATATATATATATATATATATATAGCGATTTTAAGGCAACATGGCATACCGGGTATAAATAAAATTTGACAATGTGACCTGAAAGAGGGAAAACTTTTCCCGAAATAATGTAACATTTTTTATCAAATGTGATCTATATACATAAAAAAAAATTAATTAAAAATTTTCTTTAGTATTACAAAGCACAATATTAATATTACTTTATTAGCAGCTGAGCATGCAAATTTTGCTTTTCAGCAATTATTTTATTAAAATGAAAGTCAATTACCAATTTTCTGACATTGTTTGGATTTTGAAAAAAATCATGCAATTTGTAGAAATGAGTAGATGCAAAGACAAGCGGACATCCTCTTAGAATTATATCTTCCGTTAAAGGTCGATGCGTGACTAAGGCCTTCTTAAACTCTCCTCCTGAAAGCAAAGTTGATTCATTCAAATTTCGAGGTGAGGCTGCTTCAACTTGCGATGTCCAAAAGTCAATTGTAGACACCAGCAAAGACGCTCCATCAAATTGGTACGTCGAAGATCCAAATTCATCAATTAAAACCAAAGATTTAGATGTTGATCCTCTAACTGCTACGGTTAACTGAAACAAAGATTTGAATTACATATACTATAAAATACATGAATATTACAAAACTTAAAAATATTATACATCAAACGAATATTAATTTGACAGTTGGAAACTTTAAAAACGATCTTAATTTCATACCCTATTAAGATCGGACATAAAAGTTGAGAACCCTGATGTCACAGAGGGGATAACCATGGCAACAGAAAATATAGCATCCATTGGACGAAAACTCATTGCTTCAGAAGGAACAAAACATCCTAAATGAGCTAAATAAGCAATCACACCAATCTAATTTAAAAAAAAAATCAAGCATTAAAAAATTTATTCTAATTTGTAACCTACGGAGTCATGAACTCTGGAACTAGGCTAGTTTTTTGCCTACTCGGACCGGACTCGGTGAATTAAGCCTAGTCCTTGGTCAATTCAAGCAAGTAACTTATTTGAAATTATTTTACAGCATTTTATTTTTATTTTTGCAATTCTTTTTGAAAACCATGTAACTGAATATTTTTAAAATTAAACGAGTACAGAAGCAGACATGTGAAACTAACGTAACTGGTGCAACAACCCTGTTCTATTACGCATATCTCTATCTTTAATCATTGTTTATTTTTTCAGTTACAATATTCATACAAACAAACATCGGATACTTTAAATATATTGGTACAATGGGCTTCTGGGGGACGAATTCATCCTTGATCCGAATTAAAATTATACATAATATGCAAAATATAATTTTTTACTAAGAGAAATTTTGAATACCATAAATTTTATAATGTATTGTACATTGTAGACGCAATCTTAACCTAATATATTTCCTTAAAAAATAATAATGATAAAAATAATGACAATAACAATAATACTGTAATAACTGTAAGCTAATAATTATTACAGTGATAAAGAATTACTATTAATAATAATAACAATAACAGCAATAATAACTAACAATAATAAATTCAATAAAAATGTTAATAAAATAATAATAATGACAATACTTATAATAATATGAATTGTAATAATAATAAAAATTATAATGATAATATTTATAATACAAATCGCACTAATATTAAAAATTCGTAACAATAGTAATAACAAAATATATGATTTTGAGTTAGTAGAGGAATAAGTGGTTAGGTTCGGGTACTTTCTTTAATATTTTGATAGCTAGTGATTTTTGACATGTTTACGATATGTGGGAAGTGTTGCTAATTCTTGTTTTTTTTTTTTTTGGGAAGTTTATTCTATTTTTCAATGCCATTGTACGATTTAGCTCTAAAAGATTTGGTTAGTATGTACTTTTGTTTTATTTAGTGTATTAGAGTTTGTGCTATGAAAATTTGTTCTTCTTACATTTTGGTTATGCATTATTAAATTTGTCAGTAATTCATTTAACATTCATCCTTACGACTTTGAAAATTTGAGTAGTTCTTGTAAGAGTGAGCATATCTTGTAGTTTGAGTATGGATATTATTTGAAAAGTGGGCTTTTATGTTCATACTAACTGAGTGATTCAGATAATATGCGAATTATTTTTTATCTAGTGTTTGTTATTACGGATTGTAGCAGGTATACACTTGCACATTCCCATATCAGTAAATTGTACAGTAGGTGTGGATAAACAAGGCTGTAATATATATTTTTTGGTACATACTTTGGAATAAAGTTTTTTTTTATCTTAAGGAATGCATAGGTAACATATGCAAGTTTGCTAATAAGATCATTTATGTGTTTTTTGAAGGAAAGTTTGTCATTGAAAATTAACTCCTAATGTTTTGCAGATGTAATTCGATTTAATGTTGCATCTGTTGCTATGATATTTAACTTGATAGGAGTTTTAACACTTTGTGATTAATTAACGTATTTTTTGTAGGTTAAGGGAAAGCCTGTTTGCCTCTAACCATATTACAACATTTTCTAATACGTCTATTAGCAGTAAAAAAATAGCAGTGACGAATTTATATAAATATTGCTTAAAGGAATTAGAAAGTATTCTAAATTTTAAACTTTTCTGCTGGATCAGAAATTTTACAAAATTTCCAAAATTTTATACAAAATTAAAACGACTTGAGTCTTGAATTATATGAAAGTGTACAAACAAATAAACATCCAAATGAACAAGGACTTAAGTTTAGCAAAGGTAGTCTTAAAACTTAAGCAATTAAAAAGTCTTCTAAGTTATTTTAACTACCCATACTAGAGAGGCAAAGTTCACTGGGAAACTCTTCCAATTTTAATAATTAAATTTGGGTCCTAATAAAAAATTGAAGATTTGCTCATGATATGATTCTGATAGTGGGTAGAATTGTGGAAGAAGGTCTTGATTATTACTATAATCATTATAGAAACTTTTCTGACAAGAATAAGTTGTCTCTAATGAGATTTCTAAAAGAAAAATAAATTCTGACTAATTTGGTAAATTCTATTTAACACTACATAATACCTGTTTCATATAAGCAGTTTTACCACTAGAATTTGGACCAGTAATAACAGAAACTGGAAAATTTTTCAAGGAGCCATCAATGTCATTTGACACGAAAATTGGGTTGCACACTTCATAAAGCGGATGTCTACCTTCTTTTACCTTGTAGTCACCAGTATTATTCAAATTTGGTCGAATCCAGCCTAATTCTCGAGAAACATTTGAAAATGACAGCATCCTAAAATATAACGAGGGAAAATTAAGTAACAATTTATTGCATCAAGTAAAAAAAAAAAAAAAAAATTTAATTTAACATTTAAAGAATTTTTTTGAGTTAATATTTTACACATTTTGAGCAATTTATAAGAGGACTTTTTGTAAAATTAGTTTTTGAATTAAAATCTACTGTTTCAAGTCAACAAGCAACCAGACTCAAGCCTTTCTTGATGATAATTCCAGTTCAATTTCCCAAAGCTTTCTTAGGAGGTAAATTCTATTAAAATTAAACGTTGTATGAAGTATATAAGGTGTTAATTCGATTTAAAGTTTATATTATTAAATAATTAACTATACAAAAGGATATCTTTTCAATGAAATAAGTATCGTTTCCTCGAGTTCAGGTTTCGTCATTGGGATTATAAGTATATATTTGTTTGCAAATTCTAAATGTATCTAAACCTGGTCAGCACATCTAACATACTTTCCCATTGGTAGTCTCTGCCGACTCACAATAATTAGATATGACCTGATAACTAAGGGGAGGACAAAGGCTTCGCCTGAAACAATGAAATTACTCCCTCAGCAGCCAATTTGGCACTGGAATGACTCCAAATTCAATGGTTCATTACTATAAGAGTCAAATTCTACAAAGAGGTATGCATAGGATTGTCCAGTAAATAATCCTTTCTTGTTTATGCGTCATAAGCACTATTTACCCTTTCGCACCGTGTTTTCAAGCTTTTCAAAAAAATGGCGCTATCTAACAAAGTTTCGAAGCCCAATAGGGTGGTGGAGTTGGTGCCACCATAAATCGTCTTTATTACATTCTGCACATTATTCGCATTCTTTATTCTAATTTCCACATTCTCGAAAACCACCTTTCTTCCCATAGACCTCAACTCATTTTCTTAACTGAAACTCGGGTGTTGAACGCTTTGACAAATCGTACTCTATTCCCTTTTACTGTCTCTATCATCAATATGCATCCGAATGCGGATGTGCGTAAGTGAGCTATGACGCGGTTTACTGCCTTGTCTTGTAAATTTTCTATCTCTTCGTTTAAGTTCTCTTGTCAATGTACAACTAATTCATTCATTATTTAAGTATCGCATTAGTCTAAAAAGTCAAATACTGTTCTTAATTCTTTGATTGTCTGAATTCAAACATTCTCTCTTTCCCCATTTATCTGAAATCGTCATTCCAGATGATTTCAACATTCACTCGAAAACAGATATATCAATTCCCTATCTTTAATAACTTTGAACAGTTGATACAATCTCTACCCGTATTCCTAATCTTTTTTGGAGATGAACCAAACATACTAAACCTTTTTTAAAATCCAACCCTACTGCTTATACTGATTAAAACTCTTTCTACTCTGGATTCTTCAGATTATTTTCTTATCTATGTATCCTGTTCTGTTATTCATATCTTCCGCAAGAAAGTTCGCAGCCCTCAGCGAAAAAAAGTATTCGAACTTTGGTGCTGCAAACTGTTAGGACTTGCGATCATACATCATTGATTTCGTTGAAATGTTTATGCCTTTCCTCGTAGTGCGCAAAAGTCAAAGACAAGGTAATTTTTTTATTTTTATTTTGGCATCATGACGTACATTCCATTTACTTTCCTTTCAACTAAACTCAAAAACTTTGGTTTAACTCTGCTTGTTCTAATGATTTTCCCAGAAGGGACGATGTCTTCAAACTCCAGAAAAATTCATGCTATTTATTGTTCATACTTGAATCATACAAAATCTCTGTGACTTTTGAAAACATTTTTTCACTGTAAAAATGCAATAATCATTCCAGCAAACTTTTTCATGCTCTTCCTGGAAATTTTACGAACTTTAATTTTGCTCATGTTCATTCTTTCCTCTTGTTCTTCTTATGGAATCACTATTGTCATACTTTCTACTCAAGATCAATTCCTTGCAAAAATCTTTGCCTCAAATTTCCACTTTAGACAACTTCAGAGAAATTCAAGCTTCTTTCTTTCCCTACAACTCACACATGATTAATATTGTAATTTCTTTTAAAGATGTGATTTCTGCTCTTTATGAGCTTAACACTGAGAAAGCGTATGGTCCTGTTGTGCTAAAAGATGTTGCTTCAGAGCTTCTACCCTGATTTGGTAAATTATTAAGTCTTTGCCTGTCAACTTCTACCTCTCCTTGCTGTAAGCCTGGGCTGATCAAACTATGAAGCAAAAGGAGAAACCCTCTCAATCACAAATTCACTATCAATTCGTAGCTCTGATCTCTCTATAGTTTTCGAATCACCCTTGACAGGAAAAGTTGGAAGCATCTTATTTTGTATCGTCATTACGGCTTCCGTTAGGAACGTTCTGCTGTTGATCCTTCCCCTCTCTGACTTTTGGTCCTGTGCTCTTTGATATTATGGTGAATCCTTTTCTGTTGTGTTAGACAAATTGAAAGCTTTCAATAGTATGGCTCAAAGCTTCTGATTTCCAACTATTTTTCCTTCCTGATATTCTACAGTTGATGCTTTGGAAGATACTCTTCAT
>SEYY01004195.1:17500-35000 GCA_009176605.1 Armadillidium nasatum
ACTTTAAATAGTTATATTAAAAATATTCTTTAAAAACCTTAAATATATAAATTACCTAAATTAAATATATAAATTTTCTAGCAACTGAATATCAAATCAAACTATGAGATCAGACCTGCACGGGTCGGTATTTTTCGGCCCACACTCGCCTGTGATTTAAAAACGTTTTTGAGCCAATACCAGACCGTGATTTTTAAAATGTTTCTGGGCTCGCTCATACCCGTCCGTGATTTATAAAATCTTTTTTTTTGAAGTCGATTTTCTTTAAGGAAAGTTCAGGAGAATAGCAACTGAAATTACGTAGAACAATTAACCTTTTAAGGGCAATTGTTTAAAAATATACAGAATGCACGTTTTAAAAACCGAATAACTTTCTCATAGTATTTTTTGAATTAAATATATTTTATTTAACACAGAGGAGAGGATTCTCTGTCAATAAAACACATTTGATTCCAACGGATCGCTTTTAAGAAATTTAATTAAAACTTTGCCACAGAGCAGTCATCAGCACTTCAGCTGCTCAGGCAACAGGAATTGAATGACTTGGTGAGTGAATTGTCACTCTCAAACAAAGCAGCTTAGTACTAACCTCCAAGCTGAAAGAAAAAAAAATGTATTTCACCTCAGCAAAAGTATGAAATTTCTCCAATGGGGACCTAAATTTGGTGGAATACTACTAAGAGAAAAAGCACTTTGTTTACTAGTTTACTACCATGATAGCCTGGGTCTTCTTATTAAATTTCGTTGCGTACCTCGTATAATCAAGCAGAATGGCAATGGATACTCGATAGCTCTAAGCGCAGTCTCAAAGTGTTCCCTTGCATAATAGGAATGCTTTTGAAGCAGTTCCTGTCGGTCACAGTTCATTTGAGATATCATCATTACTTTAAAATTGTGATTAACTTACTAAAAATCACGAACATAACCAGATCATTTGTGTGAACTTTATAATGGTCAAATTCCCACTAGGAAAACAGAAAGTTTTCAAAAGTTATCAAAAATGTTGGTTTTCCGAGATCATGGTGCAACACGAGCCCAAATATCAATTTCCTGTACAGTCACTCTCATCAATTCTCAGAAAACCTTAGGACAATAACTGATGAACAGGGTCAGTGTTTCCATAAACGTCAGAAGACGATGAACGAGCATTACCAAGACATATGGGAAAGGAACATAATAGCAGACTGCTGTATGGGTCAAGTCAAAAAATGCAAGAGCTACAAGCACAAATACTTAGCTGAATAATTTCAAATTGAACATTACATGCCATCCATATAAATTTTTGCCATTACCTGGCTTCTACGTATTATATAAAGATATATGTTATTTTCAAGAAAAGTCTTATATTTAAATACATATAAGTCAAATATTTGCTTCAAACTATAAGTGGCACTTGGTACCTTGAAATTATCGTTATCTCTGCGTCGAAGATTGCTGACTTGGATTAAATATATATATATATATATATATATATATATATATATATATATATATATATATATATATATATATATATATATATATATATATATATATATATATATATATATATATATATATATATATATATATATCGTGGGTGGGGGCGAATACGGACTTACGGGTTTACCCGTACCCGTGCAGGTTTCTAACGAAATTATATTCAAATTTAATACTAACCATAACAAAGATCGGTTTTAAAGAGAACCATGTCGGAAGTAGAAAATACGTAGTCCAATCCAGGAATATTATAATTTTCGCTTTCGGTTGTACTATTACCATCGAAAGTGGTGCTTAAAACAAGATAGGCACTAAGTTCATCTGAAGGTGGCAATATTAAAAGAAATCCGATATGAGCTAAATAAGCAACACTACAGTTTTGAAGTTCAGAAGGAAGATTGTTCAATTCCATTTCAGCCACTTTATTCATTATACCTTCCAGACCACTAAACTTCCTTTTCACTGAAAAGAAATATAAATATTCCAAGAATGTCAAAATGATCGACTTTTCATATTCAAGTCAAGTGTTTGTAAGAAAAATAAAAATATTATGTTAACAGCTCTATATAAAAATACACTACTAAGAAATAAACTCTTAAATATTAATTTATAATGATTACGATAAGAATTATTTTGAATACAGAAATTTTTTTTACCATTCTCAGAGAGCGAGATTAGTAACCATGGTAAAAAAAAAAAAAAAAAAAAAAAAAAAAAAAAAAAAAAAAAAACATCAAAACACAATTACAATAAAAACATTAAAAAATCACATGACCTATCAACTACTGTCATTTTCAATTCCCAACGTTCATGTAACTTAAGGTAATTAACCAAATCCCAACAAATCTAACCTACAATTCTTTTTTTAACTATAACTAGCGGCGTAAGCTTTTTAGTACTTGCCATTACAGTTAAGAAGAGGATTCTAAACGTAAGTAAGAAAAGAGGAGGAGGAAACTCAAAGGAGAGCAGCATGGAAAGCAGTGACGCAACAAAACGACTCCTTATAAAGTTAAACATGCATATTTTAAACAATTACATATAAAATATAGAAAAAATGCGAATTAATATATCATATCCCAATCATTAATATTCCTATTTAGCTCATTTTTAAAAGTTGCAAGTGAGCTACTAGTTATCGAAAACCATTAAAAAAATTAATTACTCAATTACTGAACAAACATTTTCTCATCTCCAGAGAAAAAAAATAAAATATATTTATTTATTTATTTTCCTACAATTAACCTCTAGTTCTCCTATCACAGTTCAGTATGTAGAACAGTTAGGAGATGAGAAAATTTCTAAACTAGAATAAAATTCCCTACGAAAGATCCTTTCCAGAGAAAATGTCAGTTCCTTCAACCTTATCTCAAAACTCTTATTTCCTAAACCAAGATTATCCTTGTAGTTCTACATTGTGCTGCCTCAATCATGCCAATACTTTTTCTTAAATAAGGTCTCCAAATTTTCGTGCAATATTTAATTATTTGAGCAACCTAACTAATAGAGGACGTTCACTTTGCCTCTTTGCTCTTATAAGTAACCTTTAAACTTTCAACTCTGATGTAACAAATAGTGCAAGAATTTTACTTATCAACGAATACATTCTGTAGCAACAAATCTATTTCTAATATATATATATATATATATATATATATATATATATATATATATATATATATATATATATATATATATATATATATATATATATATATATATATATATATATATATATATATATATATATATATATATATATATATATATATATATATATATATAACGCTTTGAAATTTCTTGATGATTATGAAGTAAAAACTTGAAAGATTGCACAATTTTAAGCGTTATAATTTTAATACTGACAGGATTGAAATAACGAGCAGTGGTATTACAAGTCTTGTTTTAAAGACGGTCGAGCGAGAAGAAGAGGAGGCAAAGGGAGTACCACTCCGTGTGACTCACCCCCCCTTCGGTCGACTGCCGGACGTAAGATGTTTCGCTAGATTAGATTGTTAATTATATGATATTAAAAGTTAATTAAAGATATTTGGTTGTGACGAAATTTGGTTATTGAGCCACTATACCACTACCCAACCCCAATCTGGAATAGCTTAAAACTAAGGCGGGACTCAGAGGCTGGGAAAGTGTGAATTCAAAGTGGGGGGGCAGGAGAAGCGGTACAGCAACTCAACGAACGAAAACTCCGCCACAAGCAAATAAAAAAAAAAAAAAGAACATATTACTGAAAAAAAATATATAACGCAATGAATTATTATTATTATGTATAGCACAAAGAATTATTATTA
Source organism: Armadillidium nasatum (assembly GCA_009176605.1). NCBI lineage: Eukaryota > Metazoa > Arthropoda > Malacostraca > Isopoda > Armadillidiidae > Armadillidium > Armadillidium nasatum. Next base: position 21,289 of record SEYY01004195.1, read on the forward strand.
TAAGCACAATATTATTATTATTATTCACTGGAAACAGTCAGCCGAATGGGACACGGCAGAGGCTGCAGCTGGAAACAAAGCTTGGAGATGGCGTATTCGCTGTGAAAATTTGAAAAAGATGTGGAACAGCATGGCTGGATGATGGAACGATATCTTTGGCGGGCATGGTTATGTTGAAGCCGAAAATTGGGAAACTGCATCCGACACTTCATCTTCGTTTGTTGGTGCTGAAAAACGTTGGAAACAATAGTCGGCCCGTAAAGATTAATAATGATGAAAATGTTTCGCAAATATGCAGAGGCCTCTCCAAAGATGAGTAATGAGGTGGCGAAGACAAAAGGCGGCGGATTGCCGGCTTTTAAGGTAGGCTAAGGTAAACACTGCACTTGAAACACTCCAGATCACCAGTTATAACGCTTTGAAATTTCTTGATGATTGTGAAGTAAAAACTTGAAAGATTGCACAATTTTATTAAGCGTTATAATTTTAATAATGACAGGATTGAAATAACGAGCAGTGGTATTACACGTCTTGTTGTAAAGACGGTCGAGCGAGAAGAGAGGGAGGCAAAGGGAGTACCACTCCGTGTGTCTCACCCCCCCTCAGTCGACTGCCGGACGTAAGATGTTTGCTAAATTGTTATTAAAAGTTAATTAATTAAAGATATTTGGTTGTGACGAAATTTGGTTATTAAGCCACTATATATATATATATATATATATATATATATATATATATATATATATATATATATATATATATATATATATATATATATATATATATATATATATATATATATATATATATATATATATATATATATATATATATATATATATATATATATATATATATATATATATATATATATATATATATATATATATATATATATATATATATATATATATATATATATATATATATATATATATATATATATATATATATATATATATATATATATATATATATATATATATATATACGAGATAAATTGCTATTACAGTACGAGGAAAGGAAAGGATTATTTAGTGTTGGGTCTATTAAATTTAAATGCTCACTTGCTCAAGAGGATAAATAGGTTTGAAAAAACTGCTCAAAAAACTTATTCCTTTTTCTCTCAATATGCTTTATGTACTTTATTTTGAGGTTTTTAACAATTTATTTAAAAATAAAAAATTGTAAATAATTTGTGGACTATGTCCTGTGAAGATCTTTTAAGAAGTACTCTTACTATGTTTTAAAACAAAAGGGAATTTGGGGGAATAAAAATAAACACAGTTTGAAGCAATCACAATGACAATTCTAATTTACTGTTATTCTTTAACTATGATACTATATTCATATCCAACATAGACTAAAGTCCATGAAGTTTAAACCCCCCCTTCCCTCCACGCAAAAAAAAAAAAAAAAAAAAAAAAAAATTAAAAAGATAATACAAAGGATGAAAAGATATGATAATAAAGCATAAATCTCCAATATTTAAAAAGCATATTTTACTGCAATGAGTAAAAATAAAAAATACTTATGTACAAGTTTATTTTCTGAAAGATAAATAAAGAAGTAATAAATGAAAGAAAATAATTATGCTCACAATCATCTAAATCATGATCTAATCCAGGTTTTACAACAAATCTTCCCTCTCTCTCTGCTTGATCAAAATCTAATGTACGTTGGATGATATATGTAATATGAAAAAGATCTTCATTCTTCCCATCTTTCATCTGCATAGAAAGTTTAGTGAGAGTAAATATAAACAGTAGTTGACTATTAAAATAATACAGGATATTCAAAATTCTACATTTAAATTAAAATAAAATGAAAAGTTACAGCTGAAGTCAAATCGAACCCACAAATTATTTAACTTTACATCAGGAAATTCCATTACATTAACCTTTAAGTGGTATGGGCGGTGGTGAAAAATAAAGTTTTCATAAACTATTCTAATAAAGATCTTTATTATAACAATTAAATATTCATGGATTAAAACCAAGGGTAAGTAGGTTACCTGTTTAAAAGCGTCAATGGTATTGTCTTGAGCTGAACAAACTTCCGTAATAATGATCAAATTGGAAAGAGATTCATAAAGGCATTTCCAATCTTTTACATTTAAATGACCTTTCTGAAGTTTGTAAAACAGCAACTGTTGGATATTACCATAATTAATAATTAGAATTACTTGACTGAATAAAAAATGTTGCTTAAACCAAAAATAAAAATAATAATATAATAGGTATTACAAAACAAAGTAAATTTGAAAAATTTATGAATTTATTATGTATTGCACTGCTACAGGCTGTAAAAAATACCTTTGCCTTATATCAATGTCGATGATCCTTTTACATTGTATGTTTCTAAATATCTCATACCAAAAATACATAAAAAAAATTTCAGTTATAAGTCAAACTTCCCTACCTGTACGTTTCCTAAATTTTTAAGACAAGACTGGAGTTGTCTTATTGTATCAAAATTACATGGTTTCAAAGCCCAATCAATGAAATTATATCTTGATTCTAAAAGATCAAAGTTTCTAACAGGTCGAAGCATCAAGCGTCTGCCAACAAAATAAACATTAAAAAAGACCATGAAAATGCATTTTTGAAAGCATAAGACGAGAAAGTAAATTGTTAGTAAACATCGAATAAAAGATTATTGTCATTAAACAAAATTACTCAAACTCAAATATAATTTTACATCAAACTTAAAATTTTAAGTACAAGAAGAAAAGCTTTTACAAATAGTACAATATTTATATCTCAGAAGGGATTAGAAACTTTAAAATCTATATACTTAGTTGATATGACAATGGATATCTATGATCAAAAATTATATATATATATATATATATATATATATATATATATATATATATATATATATATATATATATATATATATATATATATATATATATATATATATATATATATATATATATATATATATATAGATATTATAATAATAGAATAAAAAAAAACTTTGGCAGTTACCGGAATTTTCAATCTATCTCCTCTTATATATATATATATATATATATATATATATATATATATATATATATATATATATATATATATATATATATATATATATATATATATATATATATATATATATATATATATATATCGTGAGGGTCTGTTTATCTCTTGCCTTATGGGAAGAACTTTCAATTGCTTAAAGAATTTCAGATTTTTATTTTCCCTCCAATATTTTAATAAACGCATGGCAGGCGGCGAGGACTGGAATTCATTTAACGTAAAAGGAAATAATAATAAAAATTTTCCCATTTTGAACATGTCTTGTAACATTATACGCTTTCAAAAAACTTCCGCTGTTTTGTGGGGCGTTGAGAACAATCGTTTAATATTTTGTTAATTATTTTTTTTTTTTTAAAATTTATATATAATATATATATATATATATATATATATATATATATATATATATATATATATATATATATATATATATATATATATATATATATATATATATATATATATATATATAGGTTCAAGTTTAATTTAAGCAATGTTTTTCAGCGGTCGAAAAAAAAGTGGAAAATTTAGTGTAAACTTAAAATGATTTCGTGGAAAATTTTCAATAAATTGAATATTAGTGAAGCCTAATAACTCAATTTTTTGTATATATATATATATATATATATATATATATATATATATATATATATATATATATATATATATATATATATATATATATATATATATATATATATATATATATATATATATATATATATATATATATATATATATATATATATATATATATATATATATATATATATATATATATATATATATATATATATATATATATATCATAAAAAATAAACTAAATTAAATATTAGCGATATCCTATAATATCGTTATGAATAAATATCCTTATTATTCAATTACAACATGTATACTTTTACTACTAACCTAACCTAATCAAACCTAACGTAACCTAACCTAACGTAATCTTTTCAACCTTCCTAACCTAAGCAAAGCGTTTTCTCTCTCAATATATATATATATATATATATATATATATATATATATATATATATATATATATATATATATATATATATATATATATATATATTTTTTTTTTTTTTTTTTTTTTTTTTTTTTTTTTTTTTTTTTTATTTTTACAAATTTATTAACTGCTAGTGATGTTATAATTTCGAGGAATCGAACCCGGGCCCAAAAGATGGAAGTCCGTTGTGTTGACCACTACTCCACTGATGGTTCAAAAGGAAATAATCCAGAACTTCTACTGACATATCTCACCTAGTGAAAAGTCCCTTCAATATTTCCCCGACCACAACTTATAACATCACTAGCAGTTAATAAATTTGTAAATAATGATTCCACGGTTGATTTATCATAGTGGTTATCAAAATTATAACATTTGCACTGCGATTTATACTCAGGATAGAACCTGGTCCATGTTGACGCTACGCCCAAGTTGTGGTCGGGGAAATATTGAAGGGACTTTTCACCAGGCGAGATATGTCAGTAGAAGTTCTGGATTATTTCCTTTTGAACCAACAGTGGAGTAGTGGTCAACACAACGGACTTCCGTCTTTTGGGCCCGGGTTCGATTCCTCGAAATTATAACACCACTAGCAGTTAATAATAATATATATATATATATATATATATATATATATATATATATATATATATATATATATATATATATATATATATATATATATATATATATATATATATATATATATATATATATATATCCTCCGGTGGGCAAAGGCCAGAAGCCTACCAAATTCCACCGGAGTTGGGAAAGATCTATTATCATGGTCAATGGTGGCCGACGTGTCCAGATACACGGCGTTTGAAAGTATGCAAGTCAAAGGAAGTTGGGAAAACAGATGAAGGGAGTGTGTTCCAGACTTTACCAGTAGAGTATATGTAAGACTGAGCATAGCGGTTAAGTCTGGGGTCGGAGAGTTGGACAGAGAAAGGATGAGAATGAGTAGAAAGGGCGTGTCGCACGAGCTCTTCTCAATGGAGGAGGTATGCGACGAGAGAGTTCAGAAGAGCAGTGTCCGTTGCAATAGCGATGGTAAAGAGAGAGTGACGCAACAATTCGACGGGCAGAAAGAGATTGAAGAGTTAGTAAGAGCAGGAGAGTTGGTGAGACGAAATGCCCTTGACTCCACCCTCTCTAGGAGAGCTGTATGTCTGGAACCACCCCAGATGTGCGAAGCATACTCCATACAGGGGCGAACAACACCTCTATACAGAGCAAGCAACTGGGAGGCGTGAAGTAATTATGAAGGCGCCTCAGAACATCCAACCTCTTAGAAGCTTGTTTAGAAAGAGAAGTAATGTGATCTTTCCAAGAAAGATCACGAGAAAAAGAAACACCAAGAATATTAAGAACAGATGAAGGCTTGAGTTGTGTGTTTTCGAAGAAGATATCATAGTTGTGTGGAAGATTGTGTCGAGTGGAGAGATGAAGGAATTGAGTTTTTGAGGCATTGAAAACAACCATGTTTTCTCTGCCCCAATTTGAAATACGAGAAAGATCAGAGGTTGGTTGCTCCAAGGCTACCCTTCTCGAGTCTATCAATTGCTGTTGGGTGGGACGTTTTTCAAACTGGAAAGAATAATGAAGGGTGGAGTCATCAGCATAGGAGTGGATAGGAGATGAGGTGATAGAGAGAAGGTCATTAATGAAAAGTAGAAAAAGTGTTGGTGATAGGACAGAACCCTGAGGAACACCACTGTTAATAGATTTAAAGGAAGAACGGTGGCCGTCTACAACAGCTGCTATAGAACGACCAGAAAGGAAATGAGCGAGAAGATCACAGAGAGAAGGATAGATACCGAAAGAGGGAAGTTTAGAAATCAAAGCTTTATGCCAGACTCTATCGAAGGCTTTCGATATGTCCAGCGCGACAGCAAAAGATTCACCGAAATGCCGAATAGCAGAGGACCAAGAGTCAGAGAGAAGGGAAAGAAGATCACCCGTAGAGCGTTTCTTACGAAAGCCATACTGGCGATCAGAGATAAGATTTGAAGAATTGAAATGTTTCCAAATCTTCCTGTTAAGGATAGATTTGAAAACTTTAGAGAGAACGGAGGTCAAAGAAATAGGACGGTAGTTGGAGGGTTGAGAGGGGTCCCCCTTCTTCGGCACAGGTTGAATGAGCGCACGTTTCCAGCAAGAATGGAAGGTTGAAGTAGAGAGACAAAGACGAAATAGTTTACCGAGGCAGGGTGCAAGCTCGGAAGCACAAGTTTTGAGAGCCACAGGAGGAATACCATCAGGACCGTACGCCTTCTTAGCATTAAGCTCAGAGAGAGCAGAAATGACATCTTTAGAAGAAATTCTAATTTTAGGCATAAATGAGTTGGAGGGGGTTGAAGGAGGAGGAATAGCTCCAGAATCGTCTAAGGTTGAATTAGAGGCAAAAGTTTGAGCAAAGAGTTCAGCTTTAGAAGAAGGTAAAACAGCAGTTGTGCCGTCGGCTGATATTAAAGGAGGGAAAGAGGAAGAAGCAAAGTTAGAGTTGACATTTTTTGCAAAATGCCAGAAAGAACGTGAAGAAGAGGAACCAGAAAGATTATTGCATTTTCTACGGAGAAAGGAGTTTTTAGTGTTACGAAGGATAGATTTTGCACGATTCCGGGATGAAATATAAGTAGCGTGAGTTTCTGGAGTTTGAAGACGACGGTAATCTCTGAAGGCAGCATCCCTGTGGCGGATAGCACGAGAACAAGAAGAGTTAAACCAAGGTTTGTTAGGTTTAGTAGAAGGGAAAGAATATGGAATGTATGCCTCCATGCCAGAGAGAATCACCTCAGTAATGCGTTCTGCACACTCCGAGGGACCCCTCCCACGGAAGCAATAATCATTCCACGGGAAATCGAAGAAGTACGACCGCAAGTCCGACCAGCTTGCAGTACCGAAGTGCCACAAACGTTTCCTTTCCGTAGAAGGGGGTCTTTCCTGCGAAAGACTTGAAGAGATAGAAGAGGATACAGAGATAAGAAGGTGATCGGAGGAACCCAGAGGAGGAAAGAGTTTAACAGTATAAGGAGAAGGATTAGAAGTTAGGAAAAGGTCTAGAATGTTGGGTTCATCTCCAAGACGATCAGGGATACGAGTAGGGAGCTGCACTAACTGCTCAAGGTCGTTTTGGATAGCGAAAAGGAAGGCACGTTCACCAGCTGTATCATGAGAACTAGAAGAAAGCCATTGGCGGTGGTGAACATTGAAATTACCTAATATGATGATTTCAGAGAAAGGAGAAGAAGAGAGAATGTGCTTTATTTTGGAGTTATATAATATATATATATATATATATATATATATATATATATATATATATATATATATATATATATATATATATATATATATATATATATATATATATAATATAAATAAATATTAAATAAAATAATAAATAAAAATAAATAATAATAAAATAATATATAATTATATATATATATATATATATATATATATATATATATATATATATATATATATATATATATATATATATATATATATATATATATATTATATATATAATATATATTAGGGATGGAGTGAAGTATCGGTATCGGTATCGGCAAGTATCGGCATATTTTCCGATACCGGTATCGGCAAAAAATTTGTATAGGAGTAAAGTATCGGTATCGGTAGTAGTATCGGCATCGGCATATTTTCAGGTATCGGGTATCGGCTTCGGGGAATTTTTAGGTATCGGTATCGGTATCGGTAAAAATTTTGGTATCTCTCCATCCCTAATATATATATATATATATATATATATATATATATATATATATATATATATATATATAATATATATATATATATATATATATATATATAATATAATTTAAGGTAATATAATTTTTTAAATGTATTTAAAATTTTTATATTTTATTATATATATATATATATATATATATATATATATATTATATATATATATATATATATATATATATATATATATATATATATATATATATATATATATATATATATATATATATATATATATATATATATATATATAAACTTTTTGGGATGGTAGATTTTGTCAGACAAACCTTCTAAAATTCGTGGAGTATATATTACTGATTATTTTGACATGGGGAAGGATGTTAATATCTTTTGCTTATATTTTAGAATAGCATTCGCTAAAGTACCCCATGCTAAGCTTATACACAAATTGTCACAATGGAGCAATGAGTGGTTTTTCTAACTGGATAAATCTTAAGTTAAATAACAGAAGAAACTGTGTAGTGTTTAATGGTCACAAATTCTCATTGGAGCTGGAATAAAATGGTGTTCCTCAGAGTTATAAGGTGGAAGCATTTGTTTTTCTAATCTACATAAATAATTTGAATGAGGAAAAACAAGCAAAGTCTTGGAGTATGCTCATAATATTAAATTGGCTACTTCTATCCTCTATTGGTAATTTGTATAAAAATACAGTGTGACTTGGATAAAACTCTTGGTTGAACTGAATAATGGAAAACGAATTTCATCAGAAAAAAGTGTATGGTATATTAATAATCCACAATAACAATAATATTAATAAAATTGATAATTCAATCAAGAATTTCAATCATGACATGAATGAGGAAAGAATACGAGTCTGTTGACAATGAAAAAGGTTTGGGTGGATCATTCAAGTCACTTTGAATGTATCAGAGCCTTATTTGGAAACTAAAACTAGAGCTAACAAGATGCTAGGAATATAAATCAAAATTCTGCATTAATTAAGAGAAAGGAGGTAATGAGGAAGCTTTATTTTTCTTTCTCCGGTGTTTAAAGACAGGAGACAAACACAGTCTATCACAGTTCATGAAAATCAAAAGCATAACTAAATTAAAAGTCATGTTTTGTTGATATACTGTGTTTGAAAGTGTGCTAGTTAGAAGAATAGTTTGCAATAATTTGCCTCAAAATGTAATACAATAATACAAGTAGTCTGACTGACATTATTAAAAACAGGTTGAACAGGCATATGAATAATTACAGTGTTATAGGTAACATGAATCATTGTTCTTTTTCTTTTATATTCATGTTTTAATCGGTTATGGTTGTAGCTAAAGAAATAAAATATTACACTCTTGACTATACAGAGATGTGAGGGATATGTTTGAGAATTATAGACATTAATAATGTGGTAGTTTCTTTTTAACTTACACTGCAAATACTAGGACAAGGTAGGATAATACCTGAAAATGTGTTTGAAAAAAAAAAAATATCTGCAGTATATTTAGCAAATCACATCCATTTATTCTAAAAATAATTAGCATCTAACATCTTTAATGATAATTGAAAGATATGCGAACATAAAATTAACTCTACATTTTACAAGTATTTTTCTGAGAGGACAGATATTACAGTTCCAGGCATAAATTTGCAAAATTCCAGCCAAACCGGAATTGCATTTTAAATTACGGTACACCTCTAATAATAATAATATATATATATATATATATATATATATATATATATATATATATATATATATATATATATATATATATATATATATATATATATATATATATATATATATATATATATATATATATATATAATACTACGAACTAACCTAAGAACATGAGAGGATAAGGAAGACGCTGTTCTACTAAGAAGGGCATACAATGACAGACCTTCTTTAGAAGCTGAGGCTTTTCCACTTTTTGAAGTTGCTGGGTGCAAGTCCTCGGAAAATATTTGGAGAAATGACATTGTCGCCTCATCTACATGAACAAGATCTTCCCTATTAAAAGAATAGCAAAAATAATTAGACTCTGCCTATGAAAACTGCTTCCCTCACTATCAGCTTCAACCTTCCCTTGCTGTTAAAAGTGTGCATTCACTCAACCACTGCCAAATTCTAAATCATCGTCCGATTGCTTTAACAGCTTTTCTTTCTCAAGTGAGTCCTAAATAGGAAGATCTGGAAACATCCTAATTCTTTAAATTTAACTTCGGCTTGCCAATAGGGTTTCTGTATAGAACGTTAGAATGGTAAGCTTTTCATTTTCTTTGATTCTTTGATATTTTGGTGAATCTTTTTAAACATCTATCTTTCAGTCTCTGTCCTTCTCTCTGATATCCTTTCAGGTCATTCTATATTAGATGTTTAATAGCGATGTTCCTTAATATTTTTTTTTTTTTTTTATATTCCACATATATTATTTGTTATCCGTTGTTTCACACTTTACCATCCTACTACTTTCTGATCACATCTCTTCATTCCTCTTTGCATTTTAAAGTTTCCCACCCAATCCCAAATACTTGATGTAGGATGGTGGCCTTTGAGCGACTAACTTCTAATTTTTCAAGTATTTCTTACTGGAATGTTCAGAGAAAGTATAGTATTTTTTCAATTCCTCAAACACTAAACTACTTCATCCATCTACTAAACGTAATATTCCACACAACTATATCTTCGAAGACACAGAACAGAACTTAACATTCTTGGTGTTTAATTATTTTAATGATCCTTCTTGGAAGGATCACAATGTTTCTCTTTCTGAAAGGTTGGGTATTCTGGGGCGACTTCAGAATTTTCTTTCCACCGCCTCAGCTTCATGGGTATCGTTTGTCCTTGTATTTAAGTATACATCATACATTTGGGAAAGGTTCAACTCTTGCAGTTTTTGAAGAATATGTGGAGTCTAGAGCTTTTAGTTTTATCAAATCTTTCGATCTTAGGGAATCTCTTTAATCTTTGTTTGCTGATTCTCTCTCCTTATACTATAGATGTAACAATAACCACTACAATTCTGAAACTATTTGTTGCATACTGCATATCTCATGTGTAAAATTTAATACAGTTTCATTCTTTTATGTTAAGCTCTCAAACCTCAGGTTAACTGTTCTTAATATTTCAAATACACATTAAATAAGAAAATACAGTTACAAATTCACATCAAGAATTTACGTAAAATTTTCCTTGTGCAAAAAATTATATGTCAACCACACAATTATACATGCAACATGCAGTTTATCATGCCATATTACAAAAAATATGTCAACATGTTAACTAAGCTACTGGTCTTCAAAAGCTGAGTCAATCATGCTTTAACTAGATCATACATATAATGATATACTTTTCTTAAAGGTGGATGAGAGTTCCTAACAATAATATCTTGTACTAAACTATTCCAAAAATTAACCACTCTGCTACTGAAAAAATACTTTCTTATATCTAGATGGCATGCATGATGAGTCTATTTTGACCTAATGTATATAAAAAACTACAATATCATTTGACGAAAACAATGCGAAAACTAAAAATCCCTCTAAGAAATCTGCTTTCTACAAACAACAGCGTACATCCCCAGTTCTTTTGGCCAACTCTTGAAACTTTTGTTTCCAAATCCAAAAAAAATATTCTTACCATTCTATTAGTAAAGATAGAACATTCTTCCTACTTCAATATTTTTCACCTCCTTTGACATGCACACTTTCATGGAATTAGTTTTCCCAGATCTGGTAGATTCTATGTAGGCTTCTGGCCTCATTTCACCAAAAGTGTTGAAAATTTATTATGTACATATAATCGCTTACTCGTACGTTACCTTTAAATAAAAACAAAATGGCGACACAAAAACTGCATTGGGGATGTTTGGAGGGGCGGCATCCAAACAATGCCTCTCATCAACTCCTTCCCCCACACCACTTGGGAGCTGGTGGCCTCCGGTGATGGAGTTAGTGCCACCAAGACCTTGATGCCAGCTTGTCCTGGTGTACGGTCTTCTTTTTTTACTTATTTCTGCAACATTCACGGTCTTTTGTCTAATTTCCACTTTGTCGACCACCACCTATCATCTTCTAGACCTTATCTCTTGTTCTTAAGGGTGTTTGGGTGTTTGGGTGTTTGAGTGTTTAAGTGCTCTGACAGCAAACCCTACTCTGTTTCTTTCTACTTTCTCAATCTTCAATTTTCAGACAAAGGCGGATGATGTCTCTAATTTAGAGTCTTCTGAATTCTCTACTTTATGGCTTAAACTTTCTTGCAATTCTACAACGAAATTCATTTGATCTGTCTACTTACCTCCTAACTCTACAGACTATAAGAAATTCTTCGATTTTCTTAACTCCAAAATAGAACCCATTTCCCATTTTCACTGAAATTATAATTTTAGGTAATTTCAACGTTCATCACCGAATAATGACTTTCACCTAGTTCTCATGATCCAGCTGGTGAACTCGCATACCAGTTTTCTTTCAAGAACAACCTTGAGCAGTTGGTGTATCTCCCTACACACCTTGGTGATGAATCCAACATACTTGATATTTTGTTAATTTCATATTCTTCTCTTTACACACTTAAACTCTTTCCTCCTCTGGGTTCTCCGATCACCTTCCTATCTCTGTATCTTGTTCTGCCTCTTCAAGTCTTCCGCTAAAACGGTCCCTGCATTCAGCAAGGAGACGTTTCTGGCATTTCGGTGCCACTAACTGGTCTGACTTGAAGTTGTACTTTTCTGATTTCCCATGGAATGATTACGGTTTCCGTGGGGTGGGGGTCCCTCGGAATGTACAGAGCGCATTACCAAAGTGATTGTCTCTGACATGGAGGCGTACATTCCATATTCTTTCCATTCTACTAAACCTATCAAACTTTGGTTTAACTCTGCCTGTTCTCGGGCGATCCATTCTGGCATTTTGCAAAAAATGTGAACTCTAACTTTGCTTCTTCCTCTTTCCCTTCTCTATTATCTTCTGACGGTAGAACTGCAGTTTTGCCTTCCTCTAAAGCTGAACTTTTTGCTCAAACCTTTGCCTCTAATTCAACCTTGGACGATTCCGGAGCTGTTTCTACTCCTTCAACCCACTCCAACTCATCTAGGCATAAAATTGTAACTTCATATTTCATCCCAGAATCGTGCAAAATCCATTCTCGGTAACACCAAAAACTCAAATCTTGTTCGTAAATCCAATACCTGTTTGGTTCTTCCTCATACCCTTTTGACATTTTGCAAAAAAATGTAAAATCTAACTTTGCTTCTTCCTCTTTCCCTCCTCTAGTATCTTTTGACGGTACAACTACCGTTTTGCCTTCCTCTAAAGCTGAACTCTTCGTTGAAACCTTTGTCTCTAATTCAACCTTGGAAGATTCCGGAGCTGTTTCAACTACTTCAACTCATTTATTAATAAATTGTAATTTCTTGTAAAGACGTCTTCTACTCTCTCTGAGCTTAACACTAAGAAGACGTACGGTCCTGATGGTATCACTTTTGTGGTCCTCAAAACTTGTGCTTCCGAACTTGCATCCTGCCTTGGTAAACTATTTTGTCTGTCTTTCTACTTCAACCTTCCCTTCTTGCTGGAAACGTGAGCTCATTCAACCTGTGTCGAAAATGGGAACCCCTTTCAACTTTAACTATCATACCACTTCTTTAACCTCCGTCCTTTGTAAAGTTTTCGAATCTATCCTTAACAGTAAGATTTGGAAACTTCTCAATTCTTCTAATCTTATCTCTTTCTGATCGCCGGTATGGCTTTGGTAAAAAAAAAATTCTACTGTCTACTGGTGATCTATCCCTTCTCTCTGACTCTGGTCCTAAGCTCTTCGGCATTTCGGTGAATCTTTTGCTAACGCGTTGGACATAAAGAAAGCTTTCGATAGAGTCTGGCACAAAGCTATGATTTCAAAACTTCCC
>SEYY01004195.1:40000-45971 GCA_009176605.1 Armadillidium nasatum
AAAAAAAAAAAAAAAAAAGTATATATATATATATATACAATTTTTAGCACAGACGTGTGATGTGACGTGACCTCATACCTCACGTAAAGAAAGAGGACATGGACCTCAAAATATTGAGAACCACTGTTCTGTTGAGAGTGAAAGGCTGTTTAGTAGTGAGGGCTAAATTTACGCCCAAAGACGAAATCAAATCGCCAGTGAGGGAGCAGAAATTGGAGAAAAGATTGTTTCTGTATCACAATTTAAAAACTCTAAATTTAAAGTACTAGAATTTTGCATGTCGGTCCATGTTCTCGTATTAAAAGTTTTTAAAATCAATGTTCTGAAGATACTATTATACTACATTTTATAATTACATGTATTTACACATTTGAATAAAGAATAAAGAAAAGATAATTTAAATTTTTCTTTGTTATAAAATTGATAAACTTATTAAAATAATGAAAATTTTTGTAATATATTTTTCAATTTCATCGTCAAAAAATCCTAATTTATATATGTAGGGGAATCGAAACTTATTAAATTGATTATTTATGCAATTTTCTACATGGCGCTAAAAACGCCATCTATAGCGCGGGGAAAACAGATAACTGCCCAGCTTGAGTCGCTCGAGTCATTCTGTTTTCGACTACTCGTCTCCTTGTTACGCTCACAACTTGTGAAAGCTTTTTATACACTTTTTATCATTTAATATAGTGACTTTGACAATACTTGTGTACTGCTTAGCATTAAGACTTTTATCATCATATTGTGCAATTTATATTTATCATATAACATAAGTACTTATAACAATAAACATTTTTGTGATTTGTGATTTGTTTCCTTACTCATAAACTTAAGGTCCGAGGTGCTGTGATTCTTACCAAATAAACAGTCAAAATATATATATATATAAACAATAAATATAATAATAATATTATATATATCAAATTATATATGTCATAATCGCGCCAAACCATCAACCCCACAAAGCCCAATATATATATATATATATATATATATATATATATATATATATATATATATATATATATATATATATATATATATATATATATATATATATATATATATATATATATATATATATATATATATATATTATATATATATTCAAAGGTCCACACCCGCACCTTTGATTTTCCAGCTTCCTCCGAACATTTTTTGGTAATCTGCGCGATTTGAACCTCAATACTATATATATATATATATATATATATATATATATATATATATATATATATATATATATATATATATATATATATATATATATATATATATATATATATATATATATATATATATATATATATATATATATATATATATATTATTATTTTATATTGCCACAGCAATATCAAAAAAAATAATACTACAATTGTACAAGGTATTATTAATTATAAATTTTTTTTTTTACAGCACATATTATGCTTTTATCTTACTTCATCAGTCCCCCAAGAGCTCTAACAGAAGCTACTGCGAAAAGATCCAGCTTTCCTCTAACCCAAGATTCTTTCTCAAGATTTGAAGATTCTCTTGGTAAACCCGGCCAAGGATAGAGCAATATCCTATTGCAACATGACTCGTATCCTAAAATCAAAATTTTAGGTACTGAAATTATATACCGTATATATATTATATATATATATATATATATATATATATATATATATATATATATATATATATATATATATATATATATATATATATATATATATATATATATATATATATATATATATATATATATATATATATATATATATATATATATATATATATATATATATATATATATATATATATATATATATATATATATTACTGTGACTTTTTAATGTATAACACTTTTGATCCCATTATCAATAGCGTATTTTAAGTTTCAATTTTTAAGAAATAAAAATTTAATATTCATAAAACTTACTAAATTCTGAGGCTGGCCTTATAACTAAAGCTACAGGCGAAGTGTCTGTTCCTGATGAGATGACACTACTTTGAGAAGTTGGCAAAATTGTTTCATCATTTCTGGGGGAATCTGATGAATCACCTAAATATGATCATAATATATTAGTATCCTTACATTTCAAACTTTCTCTTAAATGAAAACTTTTATACATTTTTCTTTCTTTTTCATCTAAGAAAACAAAAAACTAGAAATATTAAATAAAATAATAAAAATTCATTATCACTTCTTTTAGATTTCATAGAGATATTTTAATTGACTGAAATCATAAAAAAACTGAGTAGATGACTGCTATCTACGTTATTGGAGCTCAAGTTATGAGTGTAGAATGGTGGCTCTGGTAGATTATCGATGTGATTGCAAACTGAGCTACATCCATAAGTACAAATCATCACCAGAAACTAAAACTATCCTTTTTCACCATAGGGAGAAATATTGGTGAACCTTACTTTTACCTCAATGGTGAAATTCCCAAATTATAATATTTATCTTGGCAATTATTTTACATGATCAGACCACGTTAAATGTTCAGACTCCATGAAGGAAAAATTTGGAATTTCTGAGACAACTATCCATAAGATATTTGAAAGAGATATAACTACTCTAAAAATGGTGCTCCAAGGTAGGTGATTGGAGTCTTTTTTCCCTTTTGCTTACAGTCTTTTAGCAAAAACTTATGTCTTCTCACTCTAACTGTAGCAGGAATTTGCATCTGTAAAATCATTTCAAATTGAGTCCCTTCTACAATTTTTTATTTATTATGAAAAATTTCCCTTTGGGTTCTATTACCAAAAGATTTTTTAATGATCAAATAACTAAATGGTCCTTATCAACCTTGTAAACTACTATGCATTTTTGAATCACACCTCTCTTATACAGTGAGCTTACCCTAACCTTCACAGATGAGCTACAACCAGACAAAAGTGTATGAGAGGAGGTAACGTGTTCGGAATTTTTAATATCTGTATCACTTCCTAAAAATACACATTTTAAACCATCTTTAAAAAACTTTATATTTTATCCAACTTTTATGTGCCCTGCTCACGAGCATATTAAATTTTATTTGGGCCCCTCCTTCCATGTGTGCGTTAAGAACACCAATAATACAGATAGTGTAAAATTTCTTGCCATCATCTATCTTTCCTGCTGACTAATCTTCTTCTCTTTGAATAGTGCGTTTACGTTCAACTAAGAGGTTTGTGTTAAGATTGAGCTTAGGTGGCCCTCTTGTTTATTAGTTCTTAGTCCTCCATTGAAAAATATGCGAGGGCCTCCTTTTATCTTGCTTCAGCTTCCCTCAGACATTTAAAACACGTCCATCTCAAATTTTAGCTTAATCGACAAATTTTGTCAAAAACTATGAAGTTAAAAGTTATGGAAAATCTGTGTTTTAGTACCCCTACCTCCAATTATATTTTTTTTTCTTTTTACAGAAAATCATTCCCAGGCAGAGCCCTTTTCAAGGAGGTGGCACAAGCAAAAGGGAAAAGAGGAAGAAAACCACCCAGACCCGAGCCTAACGCACCTCTCTCAGATGGGCACAGACGGAACCCTTGAAGAGAGAAAAATTTAAATACAGGAGGAAAAATAGATGATGGTAGATAGTTCCACAGAACAGAAGTGGCTGGAAAGTTGGAGGCACCTCAACCGGCTAGCCTGGGGTTTTCAGCATCCACACAAAATTCGTGGGAAAACAGGGCACCCCTTGTACGAGGGCGACGCAATTTTGGTGGAATGCGAGAGGCCATTTCTCTCGAGCACAATGCCATTGTAGTACTATAGAAAAGAGATAGTGCCCCAACGTCACATCGCGGAGGTAGAGGGTCAAGAGAGTCTGAAAGTAGGGGACAGTTTATTAATCTCTTAACCTTAGACTCAACCCTATCCAGAAGAGTGGTGAAACCGGAGTCCCCCCAAATGTGAGAGCAGTACTCCATACAAGGGCGAATAAGACCCTTATATAATTGGAGTAACTGCTCAGAAGAAAAATTTTTTCGCAACCTGAACAGAATCCCAGCTACTTAGAAGCAACCTTAGCAACCACTGTGATATGTGGTTTCTAAGACAATTTATTGTTTACGTTTAGACCAAGAATGTTAATGTTATTTACAGGTGAGACGGGAGAGCCATCAAAGAAGATAGGAAAGTTGGGAGGTGTTTTTGAGGGAGATTTGAAGAAGTTATATTTAAAGAGTTAAATTTCACAAGGTTGCTATGACCCCACCGGGAAATCCCATCAAAATCGACAAGAATTGAATTGGAAAGTTAAAGCCGAGAAGCAACTCTAGAAGCAAAAGAGGAAGCAGATTTGAAATGAGTAGAAGAATGTAGAGTTGACTAATCAGCATAAGAGTGAGCAGAGTTAGAAGTGCAGTTGAGAAGATCGCTAATGAAAAGTAAGAATAAAGTTGGAGATAAAACAGAACCCTGAGGAACTACCGAAATTGACAGAAAAAGAGGAAGAAGTCGCTCCATTTATAAGTGCCGAAATGGAACGATCTGAGAGAAAACTAGACAAGAGTAAGTACAAAGAGGAAACCCAAAGGAAAGGAGCTTAGAGAGCAGTGACGCATGCCATACCCAATCAAAAGCCTTGGATATGTCAAGCGCCACCACACAAGACTCCCCAAAGTTCCAAAGGGCAGAAGACCATAATTCAGTGAGATGAGAATGTGTTACCAGTTGAACTCCGAGCTTTGAAAGCCATATTTCATATCTTTTCTCCTAAATAATAACGAATAAAGAAACATCGTTTCAATTTAAAAAGAAATAAGTTCTCTTTAATTCATATTTATTTTAAAAGTTCTAAGTGATAAAGTAAGAAAGTTCAAAACATTTGGAGGAAAGAGGATTACTATATGTAGATAAATTTAAAACGATACTTTTAGACAACACACTCCTCTACTATTTGTCCCAAACGTGAAAAGTTATAATTTGATTACTTCATACTGTTAATAAAGTTGAAAGGAAGGTCAGTAAATGGATTTTGTGCTAATTTTGAGTTGTCTAAAAATAAGAAATAGTGCAACATTGTTATATTTGTTTTCATTTTGTATCAATCTTTTTTTTTAGATTTTTATCCTCTATCTGTTGAATGCCATATAACTTGAGTATGTAGACATGAGATAAAATATTAAAATTTTAACGCATGTTGACTTTTAAGGTTTAAATTAACAATGTGTTTTCTGTATACGTAATGTTATATTTAATTTTATATCTACCACTGCTTATTTCAGTAGAAAATTAAAATAATTTTACTCCGATAATTTTTCTTAAATTTCCTGACAATTTTATGCTAGTAAATTAGTTCTGCCACTAATTTCACCATATATTAAATCTTATTTAATTATAAAAATGATCATAAAACCTGTTACAATCCATTCTTAACTCGTAAAAAGATTATAACCGAGAGTCTTCGAAATATTCCCATACTTCAGTTTTAATTTATAAATATGAAAATAAATATTTTAAGATTCAGCTACAGTCAACGAACACAAACTAGAAAAGTAAATAAATGTTACATTTGTAATTGATAAATTTATTAATAAATTATCAAAAATTTAGAAACTTAACAAAACAAATGCATAACAAAGAAAAAGAGTAATTATCATAAAAATATAAAATATAATTGATTCAATTATATTAAAAAAAATTTTTTCTCTTTTTGAAAATTACTCATTTGTAGTGTAAGATAATAATCAGGAAGTCTTACCGGACCAATTTTTCAAGCAATGAAAATTATTCATATCTTTTTATTCAACATTAATATCTAATAACTATTATGACGGAAATCATTTTATTTTATTAATAACAGCTTTGATCACAAAACTTCAGTTTATAATTTAAAAAGAAAACAACAAAAAAATTATATAATTATGATTCTCAATATAAATGAAAATTCACTAAAGATGGATTAAGAGCTCAATATAAAATCGATAACAAATACTTTTTTATTAATAAAGGTAAGGAGTTCTCAACCTGGGGGGAGGGAACCCTCCAAAG
>SEYY01004196.1:0-30307 GCA_009176605.1 Armadillidium nasatum
GAATTTAATTAGAGACATTTGGGGCTAGTATTATATCAGAACCATTTGGGGCTATATTTACATCAGCCCTATTTGGGGCTAGATTACATCAGCCCCATTTGGTTTTAGAATTACATCAGCCCCATTTGGGGCTAGAATTACATCAGCCCATTTTGGGGCTAGAATTACATCAGCCCCATTTGGGGCTAGAATTACATCAGCCCATTTGGGGCTAGAATTACATCAGCCCCATTTGGGGCTAGAATTACATCAGCCCCATTTGGGGCTAGAATTACATCCCCATTAGACATTTGGGGCTAGAATTACATCAGCCCCATTTGGGGCTAGAATTACATCAGCCCCATTTGGGGCTAGAATTACATCAGATTTTGGGGCTAGAATTACATCATCAGCCATTTGGGGCTAGAATTACATCAGCCCCATTTTGGGCTAGAATTACATCAGCCCAATTTGGGGCTAGAATTACATCAGCCCCATTTGGGCTAGAATTACATCAGCCCCATTTGGGGCTAGAATTACATCAGCCCCATTTAGGGCTAGAATTACATCAGCCCCATTTGGGGCTAGAATTACATCAGCCCCATTTGGGGCTAGAATTACATCAGCCCCATTTGGGCTAGAATTACATGCCCCATTTGGGGCTAGAATTACATCAGCCCCATTTGGGGCTAGAATTACATCAGCCCCATTTTGGGGCTAGAATTACATCAGCCCCATTTTAGGGGCTAGAATTACATCAGCCCCATTTGGGGCTAGAATTACATCAGCCCCATTTGGGGCTAGAATTACATCAGCCCATTTGGGGCTAGAATTACATCAGCCCATTTGGGGCTAGAATTACATTAGCCCCATTTGGGGCTAGAATTACATCAGCCCAATTTGGGGCTAGAATTACATCAGCCCCATTTGGGGGCTAGAATTACATCAGCCCCATTTGGGCTAGAATTACATCAGCCCCATTTGGGGCTAGAATTAAATCAGCCCCATTTGGGGCTAGAATTACATCAGCCCCATTTGGGGCTAGAATTACATCAGCCCCATTTGGGGCTAGAATTACATCAGCCCCATTTGGGCTAGAATTACATCAGCCCCATTTTGGGGCTAGAATTATATCAGCCCCATTTGGGCTAGAATTACATCAGCCCTTTTTGGGCTAGAATTACATCAGCCCTTTTTGGGGCTAGAATTACATCAGCCCATTTGGGGCTAGAATTACATCAGCCCCATTTGGGGCTAGAATTACATCAGCCCCATTTGGGGCTAGAATTACATCAGCCCCATTTGGGGCTAGAATTACATCAGCCCATTTTGGGGCTAGAATTACATTAGAACCTTTTGGGGCTAGTAATTACATCAGCCCAATTTGGGGTTTGAATTACATCAGCTCCATTTGGAAGTATAATTACATTATCCCCATTTGGGGGCTAGAATAACATAATCCCAATTTGGTTCTAGAATTATATCAGCCACATTTGTGACTAGAATTGCATTAGCCCTTTTTTGGGCTAGAATTACATCAGTCCTTTTTGGGGCTATAATTACATCAGCCACATTTTGGGGTAGAATTACATTAGCCAAATTTTGGGCTAGAATTACACC
Source organism: Armadillidium nasatum (assembly GCA_009176605.1). Taxonomy (NCBI): domain Eukaryota; kingdom Metazoa; phylum Arthropoda; class Malacostraca; order Isopoda; family Armadillidiidae; genus Armadillidium; species Armadillidium nasatum. The sequence goes on from SEYY01004196.1 coordinate 1,600, forward strand.
AGCCCCATTTAGGGATAGAATTATATCAGCCCCATTTGGGGCTAGAATTACATCAGCCCCATTTGGGGCTAGAATTACATCAGCCCTTTTGGGGCTAGAATTACATCAGCCCATTTGGGGCTAGAATTACATTAGCCCATTTTACATCAGCCCCATTTGGGCTAGAATTACATCAGCCCCATTTGGGCTAGAATTACATCAGCCCAATTTGGGGCTAGAATTACATCAGCCCCATTTGGGGCTAGAATTACATAAGCCCCATTTGGGGTTAGAATTAAATGAGAGAAATTTTGGGCTAGAATTACATAAGGTCCTTTTATGGCTTGAATTACATCAGCACCATTTCGGACTATAATTATATCAGCTTCATTTGGGGCTAGAATTTCATCTGCCCCATTTTTTGCTAGAATTATATCAGCCCCATAAAGGTCTAGAATTAAATGAAAGACATTTGGGGGTTGAATTACATCAGCCCCATTTAAATATAGAATTATATCAGCCCTATTTCGGGCTACAATGACATCAGAACATTTTGGGGCTAGAATTACATTAGAACCTTTTGGGGCTAGAATTACATCAGCCCAATTTGGGGCTTTGAATTACATCAGCCCATTTGGGCTAGAATTACATCAGCCCCATTTGGGGCTAGAATTACATCAGCCCCATTTGGGGCTAGAATTACATCAGCCCAATTTGGGGCTAGAATTACATCAGCCCATTTGGGGCTAGAATTACATCAGCCCCATTTGGGGCTAGAATTACATCATTTGGGGCTAGAATTACATCAGCCCCATTTGGGGCTAGAATTAAATCAGCCCATTTGGGGCTAGAATTACATAAGCCCCATTTGGGGCTAGAATTACATCAGCCCCATTTGGGGCTAGAATTACATCAGCCCCATTTGGGGCTAGAATTACATCAGCCCCATTTGGGGCTAGAATTACATCAGCCCCATTTGGGCTAGAATTACATCAGCCCCATTTGGGGCTAGAATTACATCAGCCCCATTTCAGCCCCATTTGGGGCTAGAATTACATCAGCCCATTTTGGGGCTAGAATTACATCAGCCCCATTTTTGGGCTAGAATTACATCAGCCCCATTTGGGGCTAGAATTACATCAGCCCCATTTGGGGCTAGAATTACATCAGCCCCATTTGGGGGCTAGAATTACATCAGCCCCATTTGGGGCTAGAATTACATCAGCCCCATTTGGGGCTAGAATTACATCAGCCCCATTTGGGGCTAGAATTACATCAGCCCCATTTGGGGCTAGAATTACATCAGCCCCATTTGAATTACATCAGCCCCATTTGGGCTAGAATTACATCAGCCCAATTTGGGGCTAGAATTACATCAGCCCATTTGGGGCTAGAATTACATCAGCCCCATTTGGGGCTAGAATTACATCAGCCCCAATTTGGGGCTAGAATTACATCAGCCCATTTGGGGCTAGAATTACATCAGCCCCATTTGGGGCTAGAATTACATTAGCCCCAAATGGGGCTAAAATTACACCAGCCCCATTTGGGGCTAAAATAAAACAGCCCCATTTGGGGATAGAATAAAACAGCCCCATTTGGTGCTAGATTTACATCAGCCCCATTTAGGGCTAGAATTATATTAGCCCCATTTTGGGCTAGAATTTGGTGTTCAATAATTCAGAAAGATCTTCTTATTATCCATCAGATAATATCTTAGGAATTTTTGGTTTCCGTGCAAACCATCAGGTAAGAGATCAGAGTCTAACGAAGGATGTTCTTTTCGTAGGAAAGCTTTATGTGGAACAAAGGCCAATGGTTGTGTGCTTCTTGTGCTAGATGTTTAGTATATAGATTAAAAGCACCATTCCCAAAAATCAACTTCTTATCTTAACAATGGTATTTATTCCTCCATAGATATTGAAACATATGGTACATTCTAATGCTGTGATGTTGCATGGGTTCCATTCCGAGCTTGTAATTATTTTCTAAATAGTTTTGGTATTCAATTCCCCAGTTCCTTATAATTCGGTTTTGGTTAAATTTGTACATGTCTTTGACCGCTGGAACTGACAAGTACACTTCACAAGAGGAATTCACTGAGTAGACATATCTCATGATATTGTTCATAAGACCAGGGATAGGATCTGGAGAAACATGTAAAGCTGGTCGAAACACTGACATTTCTGGTTTCCCTTTCGCTCTGATATATTCTCTCTTCCACCCATAGGGTGTTAATGCCCAAATAATTATTATATGGGTGTTTGGTTTCATCCGTTTTTGAATCTGAGCTAAACACTCATCCAGGACAACTCCAGGACGATATTCTACTTGTACATTAACATTGTACATCTCACGCAAGTGTTCCTTTCCATCAAGAAACATTTTTACTTCAGAGCTACCTACGACGAGTAAATTTATCATCCGTCTAGAATTACTTGCCATGGTCTGAAAAGAAAATAGACCAGGACAGTGGATTAGTAAAAAAAACTCTTCCCAAAATCTCGGCCCCGCCATGGCTCTCAATCGGAAACCACAGCACACACACTGCGCCCAGCAAGACCAGAGATCAGGGTACATCATAAAATAAAAAAATCAAAAATCAAGTATAAACTGTGTAAATTATGAAAATTCTTAATTTAATTGCAAAGGGGAAGCTGAAGCATCAAGGCAAAACTAATTTAATTCCATTATTATGAAAGTAAGTTAAAGCATTAAGATAAAAAATCAATTCAATTTTTATTATAGCCAAAAGCAAAAAAAAAAAACATTTTTACAAGAACCTATTTTTAATCTTAAGAGCAACATTAGCTATTTAAATGAAAGTAGTATGACAGACTTTTAACTATTTAATCATAATCTAAATTTTTAAGTGAATTCATTTATAATTGATAATGATCTATGATGTGATTTAAATATTTTTAATTTTTCTGGCCATAAGTTATATGGAATTTTTAGACACTTGTTGTATTAAAGATTTAATTATATGATCCTCATTCTGATCATTCATGATGTCCAACTCACAAATGTTATGATGAGACACCTCTATATCTCCATATATAGGAATTATTTCATTAATTTTTATGAGCATCTCATTTGTTTCATTTTGTGGTAACAGTGATGGGTTCCAAGTAATTATAATGAATACCCCCAAGACATTTTAACCTACAGGTATAATTGACAAAGTGGGATCCATGGACTATGGGTTTATCATCGTCGTAATAAACCTCCACTCTACTTTTATATAAGTTACAGAAGGAATCGATAACTTCTGGTATAGGTACCTGTCCCCTATGTGTCATTAACCTCAATCGTTTCCTGATATTACTGTTTTGCAACTTGTATTTACCTATGTGATTTATAAGTTCATTTACTACAGTTTCTCTTATCTCTATGTGATTGTCCATTGTTCCGTATAAAAACATTGAGAAACACTTGAAGAGTGCATCTCCACCCCCTGGAACAACAATAAGGTTAAATCCACTAGGTATATAATCACAAAATTTGGAATTTGTGTCCATTTCTATTGTTTGGAAATCATTAGGTATCGGTGACCTTGATAAAGTGTCAGCAATTATATTTCCCTTTCCTGTGATGTGTCTAATCTCAAAATTATATTCATTCAGCTCCTCCCATGTACGGGCCACCCTTCCATCCACCATACTCATGTTTTGGAGGTATATTAGGGGCTGATGATCTGTGTATATTACAAATCTAACTCCTTTTAGGAATGCTTTAAGGGACTTAACTGCCCATCGCAAGGCAGTCAGTTCCTTATCTATTGTGCTGTAGTTTTTCTGAGGTCCACTGAATGTGGTGGATATATATGCGATTGGTCTGTGTATTCCATTTTGTTTTTGTGACAAGCAAGCACCAGCACCTACATTCGAGGCATCAACATACAACTCCAATGGTGAAGCCGTTGGAGTGTAATCAGGAAAACCCAATAAGGTAGGGTTAATTAAGGCTGCTTTTAAAGCCTCGAAAGCAGTCTGGCACTCCCTTGTCCATGTAACTGTTTTCCCCCCTGTCTGTGCTGAAAGTGGTTGTGCAATTTGTGAACAGTTAGGTATATGACGTCGACAAAAATTTACCATACTTAAAAACTGCCTCAATTGTTTTACTGTGGTAGGAATAGGGAATTCTAGTGCTCCTTTTAAATTTTTCTCCAAAGGTTGTATACCTTTATTAGATATTCTATGACCCAGAAATTCAACCTCGGATCTGCATAGTCTGGTTTTCTTCGGTCGGAGTTTATATCCGTTTGACCCTAAGGCCATTAGGACTTTTTCTAGCGTGTCTATATGGTCATAAAAATCATTTCCGAGAATAATAATGTCGTCTAAATAGACCATTACTTTATTCCAGGGTAGTCCAGCCAAAGCGATCATCATGCCACGTTGGAACGTGGCAGGTCCATTTTTGACCCTAAAGGGCATCTTTAAATATTTCATATTGCCCAAAAGGTGTGGAGAACGCAGTTTTCTCAATACTGTCAGGGTCCATTGCGACCTGATAATAACCCTTGATGAGATCAATGGTAGTAAAGAAAGTGTTACCATACATGTTGTAAATCATGTCGATTAAATTTGGTAAGGGGAATGAATCTCCCTTCGTAACACTGTTTAATTTACGGTAATCTATGCAAAGTCTCAAAGAACCATCAGGTTTCCTTACTGGAACTACCGGGGCTGAGTACGGTGACTTACTGGGTCGTATAATGTCACTTTCTAAAAGGTCAGCACACTCCCGTTCTATCTCCTGTGCTAATGGTCCCTGAAAACGCCTTACCGGGATTCTGACAGGTTTATCAGTTTCTAGTTCAATTGTGTGTGCGATATTCTGTGCTAGTCCAACATCATTATCCCCAGTATTAAGTACATGAGGATGTTTCAGTAGGACTGAAATTAGTTTTTCATGTTGTTCAGTGGACAGTGCTAAGTTGTGTAATTCAAATTCTGTGTCTAATTTTTCAATGGTCCAGTAACTTACTGGTTCAATTTCATCCTTCATTACATTTTTCTGTAGTATTTTTGTATTTTCTGTGTTATTAGAATATCTAAGTTCATTAATGTGTCCTATCACTGTGTTCTTTCGTAAGTGTTGTTCCTTCTCAGAGGGATTAAAAACAGCGACACATACATCATTAGATTTATTATCTATTATACCTGGGAGGATATTTAAACAAGGATGGGATATTCCTACAAATTCCAAAGATTTCATCTACCTATAATTACCTTTCAAAGAGGGAATACTAATGGCTATAAATTGGCAAGTATAAGGTGGAATGACTGTGACTTTAGGTATTAAACAATTAAAAAATGGGATCGTTAGGCTTATGTCTTTTCCAATAACACTGAAGGTGTTATTAGATCTATGTAACAATTCTCTTTTGGTGAGATCAGGGACTAATCTATTATCTTTAAGATCAACAGCTCCTAACACAGCATTATAGGTCATAAGTTCTAATGGAACCAAATAAAATTTAATAGGTTTAGAAATAAACCCACTATCAAAAAGAACAAATGTTTCTACGTAATATTTTATAGGGATCTCTTTCTTTTGACCAAATCCCTTTAATGCCCTAACTTCACCGGATAATTTTGGTTTTAAAGGGGGGAATTGATATACAGCTCCTTCACTCAATAAACTAACCCCTGCTCCAGTGTCAATCATACATTCTACGAATCCCTCACCAGAGTTCAGAGAAATATTTACTATCAATGGATCTACATCAGCTTGACATATGTTGTTATGAATGTTTAAAGGTTTATTAAAATTCTGTGATTGATTTTTCCCATGGATTCCAATTTCATTCCAAGTATCATTTTCTTTACTAAATCCGAGTCCGAGTCCATTTATTCCCATAGATTCTGATTCCGTGATTGTATTTTGAGCCAAAAAGGTATCCGGAGTAAATAATTTCTCCACAGTGTGGCCCATCACTGCAGAGTGTTTAAGTTTCCCGCATCCTCTGAACAACTACCTTCAGGATGGGAATTCCCACACATGAGGCAATTGTCAATGTACTGATCCTTGGGTCTAGCTCCTTGAGCTGCCCAAGGGTCATTCTGTAATTTGGAATTGTGGAAGGTGCGAACCGCTTTGGTTTGGTGATCTCTGTGGTAAAGGTGTTGTGTTTCGATTCCGATCCGAAATATCCTGATTTTGATTCATTGTCTCCCTCGACATCTGATTTGCTTTTTCCCGATTCTGTAACTGACAATTTATGCCCAGATGGTTTTCACCACAGAATGGACATTCATAAACTTTCTCTCCTGTTGGAGGTACATTTCCATTATTCTTATTCCAACAATCTCTGCGGATGTGGCCTTTCTGTTTACAATAACTACAAATTCCTAGCTTTTTATAGCATTCAGTATGTACATGACCTCTGAATCCACAATAACTACAAGAATTGTTAGAAAGAGAGGTTTCTTTTCTCATTTGGGCGTTCTGATTATTATCAGTCGGGTAGTTATTGGGGTTGTTCATTGTTCTATTCTTTTTGTTATTCTGTGAAGTATTTGGTGGTAATTTGTTAATCATTTTTGATTTCTGGGGTAAACCATGTTTTAAAGTTTCACTCCATGTGGTCTGGGGAATTATCGTATCAATTTGTATTACTTCTATGTCAGCCTCTGGAGCATCAAGTTGTATGACTTGACTGCTCTTCTCCGGTTCTCTATATAAGGAAGACACCAATTCATTATCTGTTTGGAATTCTCGATCATAAGAGTCTGCTAGCATTACAAGTCTTTCCCATGGAACTTTAGTCTGTGTATTGATGTCATTTTGAATAATGTATTCTCTGAGTTTTCTCTGAACATTCAAAGGTAAACTTAACATGAAGGCTGTTCTCAGAGATTCGTGCTCTCGCATGTTTACACCAGGAAAAGCCTGACAACCTAATTGTTCTAATCTCAGAAGCGAATAAATTTACATCTTCTCCAGGTTGTCTCTTTGCAGAATGATATGCTCGTAATTTGTTTTCATTTCTTTTTTTTTCCTCCTGATTATACCACCTGATAAGAACTTGTTTTACCGTAAGGTAATCTGTTACCGTTTTAGTTACCACAGTGTATAATCGCAGGAATTTTCCTGATAAATAATTTTCCATAAGTCTCAACCATTGATCTTGGCTCTGTGGATATTTGTTATTACAATATTTTTCAAAACTGTTCTAGAAATTTATGCAAATCATGTTCTTTTTCATAACTGAAAATCTTTGGCTCCAAGACTTTGGGTTTTTGGGAATTATTAACCAAAACTGTTAACAAAGATACTGTTTGTGTAAGTAACGACAACTGTTGTTGAATACTGTCTAATTGATATTGGGGGGTTATCATACTGGGTCCCATTGGTACAAAACTATTCACATTTGGTGGTACATAAGGTTGATACCTGGTTTGTTGAGGTATTGTATATGTTGGTTGATCTATTGTCTGACACTTGGCTGGTTGGTACTGATGTGACGGATATGTTGTTTGGGGTGGTTGATATGGTTTTCCAGATCCTACATTTAAGGTAGTAGTAGGAGTTTGAGTATATAAACAAGAGGATACTGTAGAGGTTGCTACAGTTCTGATATTTGTTTCCTGAGTTATATTAGTAAAGTCATCTGGGATTTTTACTACAGAGTTTCCACTACTTTCGAAAGGTAATAATACAGTCATCTTTGGTCGTACGCTCAGTTCTGATAAATGCGTAGGGGTGGTTGTTGTATTTATACTTTCGTCTTTAGGAATAGTGATAAATACTTCATCAATTTTCTGGGTTGGGGCTGTTATCGGAGTTGTCACACGAATTTGGGTTAATTGATGGTTTAAATCCTGCATTTGTTTTCCTAAATTGCCTATTATCTCGGTTACAGCCTTGGCTGATATTACCCCTTCTGCTCCTGTCACATCACTTACACCAGTGGCACTGGTTGTCTTCTCCATATCAAGTGGACTACTGACTTCTGCCCTTGCCAAATAAGATTCCAGATCAATTTCCGAATCCGACATTTTGTTTTCTCAATAATATAAGCAAAAAGGAATTTCTTTGACTCCTGGTAAGTTAAACCAACACTTCTTATATCTATAAATAGATATAAGGGATGGCTCACTTTTCAATGTTACCTGTACAGTGTATATATGAGTGTCTCAAGAGACGCTAATATATAAAAAGAATATCAATTAAAAAATGTATTTCAATGTAATATATTTCAAATTGTTAAGCTAAGTCTACGGTGTCTATGAAGAAAAAGAACAGTTTAGACCGTGAAAACTATGACAATATAATTTATACAAGACTTTCACACCATGTATACTCTCAGTTATACCTTGACCATCTATTATTTTATCCTCTATTTTCTATTTACTTCTTTGATTCTGCTATTTACCAATTTCTGTTTCTTACACAATGTCTATTTATATTACCAATTTTTTCCTATCTTAGATCAATCCCTCAGGATTTCCTTCCTAACTGACACTCAACACAGTCTCGTACGCGTGGCTCGACGTCCCTGTTCGGGCGCCAATTTATTTTTTATGTATATGTGGGGGAGAGTGCTGCTCACCAGCCAGCACGTAGGTGTTGCAGGATCAAAAGATGTGTAAGGGGACAAGTTCATTCAAAGGTAGAACTGATATAGAAATCAGAACCCCTAACCAGGGCAAGTCTAGCATAATATTTGAAAGTTTCAGTGAAAATATCATTACTCCATATACCACTAAACGGAATTTTTCCCTTTTTCTTTTTATAATGCTGTTATTTTTAACAGGGAACTAGGAACTGGACTAGGAACTAATTAATAGAACCACCTAATAAGAAACAAATATTTTCTGAATTACTGGAGCAAGACATCTCTAAAATAACTTTTTTATATCATTCATCATCATCATTTAGAAAACTATTCACTTTAAACACCGTAGAGAAGGTTTGATAAAAACTAACAACTAACAAGATGGTGAAGGTGGGTGTAAGAATTTAGTTTTTTTTGCATCAATTATAGTCATTCATTTTCATTATTTCATTCATTATATTGTTTACATTTTGTAACATGTATAAATAAATTTATAGAAATTACCTCAAAAGAGAAATTATATTATTAAAGTTGATATACAAAAAAATTCTTCGATTATTATTATTTTATTTAGAGAGTGAAAGGATTAGGTAAACATTTAACTCATTAAGGTCATATACCTATTATTCAATTATTCTTGTGCATGTTAATTTGATTTATATATTTATAAATAAAACCAACACATTTTTCTCGCATTCTTTTCCTCACTTAACTGCATTACATTTAGCTTGCTTGCAACGTAATACTTAGTGGTAAGTTTTTCTTTAATTTATATGAATTAATTTCTTTTATAACATTTAATTTATTTTACTTGCTTGTATTATTTTTCTTTTTCTCAGTGAGCAAATAACTTTTCCCTTAAGCAGACGTATGCGTCCTTTCCCCTTCAGGGTCTGAAGCTCCAGCCGTGCCTGCTCTTCACTCCTACCTGTATGGTATCGGATGTCAAGAATTTCACGGCTCCGATAAAATTTATTGTGTTTTTTTTTCTTACTTAACAAATTTGTCCCTTGGAGCCCGCTACCCTAATAGTATGATATACAACATCAGTATAGAAATACCATCCTATATAAGGTACATCATAAGCAGTTAAAAAAGTGGTATGAGACACCAGAAGACTTAAAAAATGTAAATCAAGAACAATCATTACAGGACACCACCAGTGAAACATCACAACCAGATTTTGAAGGATTTACGGAAGAAGCGCAAAATATGTTTCGAATCAACTGGGAAAAGGTGTCTAAATATAATATTCAGTTGAGACCAGAAAGTTGAATACCAATATCCATCACCTTGAAATGAAGAAGATTCTCTGGTGTCAGATCATCATAACACTTACAATATGGAGCCATGGATACAGAGCGAGATCCTTAAGAACTGTACAGGAGATCCCATAAGAGTTATAACAAGAGATTCCACAGGCATTTGTCGAGAGTTAAGGGAATTAGAAGAGGATGAGTTCCATTTGGTAAAAGATTTTTCTTTCAATTTTTCAGGCTTCACCTGAGTTTCTTTGTATAGCAGATCATAAGCGTATATATTGATTTGTTTTAGTAGTTTATGATAATAAGATCTAAGTGAATCTATTTAAAAAACAATAGTACAAGTTAGTTAAAAAAGTAAAATCTTGTTGATTGTTTACAAAATAATAAAAACTAAAAATTGTAATTGTTTTAATAAAGTTTAATTTTCAGGAATACAGCAGAGGAATGCCATTCGTCAATTATTTGTTTTATATGACGAAAAGTTTTGAGAAATAATATTTAATTATGCATGTTTCTTTTTAGATTATGAATTGGGGAGAGAAAAAGGTCGTAATCGTTGGAGACAGTCGGGTAGCAGAATTGGAATATGTGATAGAAGGATGGAAACCTAAGAATCTTGTACGCCACACCAAATCGGGGATGAATACAGAAGCATTACTTAAAATCGACCAAGTGTTAGATGAAAACGTTATTACAGATCAAGACCCCATCTGTCTCATAGTTCTTATGGGTCTTCATTGCGATTTTATCAAATTGGAAGTTTGGCGAGATACCGGTTGCACCATTATGGTGCCCAATAGACAATTAGACATCTCCATGCTGGTAAAAAATATAAAAGATAAGGTAATAGAATGGAAAGCAAACCACCCTAACTGCCAAATTATAATAACTGTACCCTACATTCCCAATTTTGGCCAGTATAAAAGCAGCAGATTATATAGAAAATTAGATCCTGATCAAGTTCCTATTAAATACCCCAATCATATCAATGCGCTTTTTACTAAACAAATGAAGGAAATAATAGATAAGTTTTTCCAAAATTGGGATAAGGAGTTAACACCAAGACCCATAGCATTAGCACGGATGGAATATTTTGGAAATCCTAGAGGGAAACAATTCAGGGCGAGAGTCGCAAGACCATACCAAGGATCAACCCGGGATGGACTTCATTTTGCTGGATCCACTGTCGGACACTTCTGGAAGCTAATTAAACTCCATCATGAATATTTAAATAAACACCCAGGTAAATCCTATCAAGTGCCAAACAGAAACAATCCATCCAGAGCTTCATTAGAAAACAAAATGAGTCAGCTAAGCGTACAACCTAGGGTCCAACCTAGAGAACCTCGAAAGTATATTCAAGGAAAGCCTCAAAGGAGGGGAAATCTCCATTCACTTCCTTTCCAGAGGCAATCATATACACCAAATACTAGACCTCGATGAAATCAGAGAACAAATCATGTTAGAGATTATAATGCACCCTCACGAGCTAGTACATCATACAGAGGCTCTTATAGGTCGCTGGAGGATGGGGATTTACGAAATAAACTTCAAAACCGAAGAAATCAGAGTCCCTACATAAGAAACTCAAGACAGGGAGGAAGTATCCATGTCGAAACCAGGACCTTTTATAGAAAAATATCCTGACGTTATTGACCACTATGCCCGATTAGTACCTACCTCACCTAATGAAAGCTTTGAGAGGGAGGTGTGGTAGGAGACTTAATTAAAGAAAGTTTTATTTTGGTATAAAGGTGAAAGGAAATCTCGGTGGTGGTTTTTATGTTAAATTAAGAAAGAAAATAATCATAAAATAGATAAATAGGATATTTAAGATTGGAAGAAGATTCGTAATACTTAAAAGGTGAATAAATAAAGAAAGAATAATAGAAGTATATAAAATTGGTGTGGGTATGGTAAATGAACCATGAAAATTAATAAATATGTAATTGAAATAAGAAAAACAAGAAATAGAACACTGTGAAGGAAACAAATCAGCTTAAGGTGTCCTAGTATGGTTGGAATTCAACATGGCGGACGAATAATTTTTAGAAAAACAAAAGATCAGAGTCCAAAAAATACTGACACGGGTCGGAGAAAATTGTTACACCCGTTCCTGAAAATGCAAAAATAATCAAACTTCGTACCTCCGACAACATTTACGAGAGCTCAGTCATTGGAAATTTTTACGGAGGAATCATTCTGTTCTTACGACTGATGAGTCAAGTTGTGTTCAAAAGAAAAAAGTTCCTTAACTTAATACAACGTTTATAAATTGGTAAATTATATAAGAGAATTTCGTAATAATTCTATAGTTTAATATTGCTATAGTTTGATAAATTTTGATAGTATTTAAAAGTTATATGAAGTTTTGATGTTTTGATACTTCATTTAAAACTCGGCTTGAGATATTACGAATTAAGTTGAACTCGTTTGAGAAATTAAGAATTTGATATATTGGCATTGAAATTTAAAACTCGTATGAAGTTTTACTAATTAAATTAAAACTCGTTTGAGATATTACGACTTCATTTAAAACTCGCTTGAGATATTACGAATTAAGTTGAACTCGTTTGAGAGATTATGAATTAGATACACATTTGATATATTGGCATTGAAATTTAAAACTCGTATGAAGTTTTACAAAATAAGTTAAAACTCGCTTGAGGTACTACGACTTCAATTAAAACTCGCTTGAGATATTACGAATTAAGTTGAACTCGCTTGAGTGATTGCGAATTAGATACGCATCTGATACTTTGACATTGAAATTTAAAACTTTTTAAAATATCACGAATTAATTAAACTCGTTTGAGAGATTACGAATTAAGGTAACTAGTAACCTTTGTATATATACAGTTATGATTAATAACACAAACTAATGAGGACCTGTATATCGATTGATATATTAAGAAATATTAATATATCCTAGTAACTTGTATGTATATGTATAAAGCTGTTTATAAATTATAAAATTCTATAACATATCTTGATTATATTAGAATTAGTTATTAAAATTGAATAAGATTGATATTTTTAGTTGTTTACCTTGGACCTTTACCTAATTGTTGGTTTGATTAAATCGTTCAAACTGATAACTTAACTGTGTAATTACGATATTTGATAACTTAGTTAATTCGTAAACAATTCGTACTTTAAACATTAGTATTTGAACTTTATATCGTAAATAAATTAAATTAGTTAAACTCAGGTAACACAAAAATATTTTAGAAAATTTTTGTATATTAGTAAATCACTTTCAGCTTTCGTGAATAATTGTTTCACCCTTTGGATTTATCGACTACTTTTAATTGGAGTTGCGATTTTGACGTACAAGGGATTGTTTGCGAGTTCATTTCAACTTACAGTATTTAATCATCTTGAAGTTCTCGTAATTTGGCGTTACCTTTACGAAACATTTTTGTTTCTGTAAGTAGTGTGAAATTATTTTAGATTTTTGATAGTTTAAATAAGTAACTGCATCGATTAATAATTTATGATATTGAATACTAGTGATAAATGGCACAATTTATAGATTTTTAAATAAGGGGTTGAGTTAAATAAAACCAAAGATAAATAAAGCCTGCATATCATTTATTTATAAAAAAAAATAAAGGAAAAGAGTAAATCTTTGAAAGCTATCTTTAAGCCGGTCACAAGGCAATATCTGAAAAGAATCAAGTTGTTGAAGTATTATTATACATTAAAATATTGCAAAGACGTAGCTACGACATCGTGTTCTGAGGGAGTGTGCTTCCGAGATGGCCCCTGGCCTCGTTCAGTTCTACTCTCTATGCCTTAATACAAATACTTTTCCTCTATGCTGGAAGCGTGCGTTAGTTCAGCCGATCCCGAAAAAAGGTAGCCGTTCTGACCCTTCTAACTATCAACCTATAGCTCTCACTTGTGTTCTGTCTAAAATTTTTGAAACTCTCCTCAACTCTCATTTCCTGGATCATTTGGAGTCTCATTCTCTTCTCTCTGATCACCAGTATGGCTTTCGTAGCTCGAGATCAACTGGTGACATACTTCCCTATCTTACAGATCTATGGTCTTCTGCCCTTAGGGACTTCGGGGAGTCTTGTGAGTGGCGATTGACATATCCAAGGCTTTCGACCGGGTATGGCATGCGTCACTACTCTCTAAGCTCCCTTCTTTTGGGTTTCCTCCTTCCCTTTGCTTACTCTTGTCTAGTTTTCTCTCAGATCGTTCCATTTTGGCAGTTGTAGATGGAGCGACCTCTTCCTCCTTTTCTGTTAACTGTGGTGTTCCTCAGGGTTCTGTTTTATCTCCAAACTTATTCTTACTCTTCATTAACGATCTTCTCCACTGCACTTCTAACTCTGTTCACTCTTATGCTGATGATTCAACTCTACATTCTTCTACTCATTTTAAATCTGATCCCTCTTTTGCTTCTAGACTTGCTTCTCGTCTTCAACTTTCCGATTCTATTCTTGCCGATCTGGATGGAATTTCCCGGTGGGGACATAGCAACCTTGTGAAATTCAACTCTTTAAAAACTCAACTTCTTTACATCTCCCTCTCAAAAACACCTCCTAACTTTCCTATCCTCTTCGATGGCTCTCCCGTCTCACCTGTAAATAACATTAACATTCTTGGTCTAAACATAAACAACAAACTGTCTTGGAAACCACATATCACAATGGTTGCTAAAGCTGCCTCTAAGAAGCTGGGAGTTCTGTTCAGGTTGCGAGTTTTTTTTTCTTCTGAGCAGTTACTCCAGATATATAAGGGTATTATTCGCCCTTGTATGGAGTACTGTTCTCACATTTGGGGGGGGCTCTGGCTCCTCCTCTCTTCTGGATAGGGTTGAGTCAAAAGCTATGAGATTAATAAACTGTCCCTTACTTTCAAACTCTCTTGACCCTCTGTCCCTGCGACGTGACGTTGGCACACTATCTCTTTTCTACAGGTACTATGATGGCAGGTGCTCGAGGGAATTGGCCTCTCGCATTCCTCCACTGTTGCGTCGTCCTCGTTGCACGGGGGTGCCCTGCTTTCGCACCAATTTTGTGTGGACGTAGGGAATCCCAGGCTAGCTCGTTGTTGTACCTCCTTTCCAGCCACCTCTATTCTGTGGAATTCTCTACCATCTTCTATTTTTCCAACTGTATTTAATCCACTCTTCAAGTCTTCCGTCTGCGCCCACCTGAGGGCTGTGCGTTAGGTGTGTGTGTGTTTGTATGAGTTTTGTCCTTGTGTGTGTGCCCCCTCCTTGAAAGGGCTCTGCCCGTGAGTGGTGGCATTTTGTAAAATATATATATATATATATATATATATATATATATATATATATATATATATATATATATATATATATATATATATATATATATATATATATATATATATATATATATATATATATATATATATATATATATATATATATATATATATATATATATATATATATATATATATATATATATATATATATATATATATATATATATATATATATATATATATATATATATATATATATATACTTTCAAACTCACTTGACCCTCTGTCTCTGCGACGTGACGTTGGCACGCTATCTCTTTTCTACAGGTACTACAATGGCAGGTGCTCGAGGGAATTGGCCTCTCGCATTCCTCCACCGTTGCGTCGTCCTCGTTGCACAAGGGGTGCCCTGCTTTCACACCAATTTTGTGTGGACGTGGGAAATCCCAGGCTAGCCCATTGTGGTACCTCCTTCTTTCCAGCCACCTCTATTCTGTGGAACTCTCTACCATCATTTATTTTTCCTCCTGTATTTAATCTTCCACTCTTCAAGGCTTCCGTCTGCGCCCACCTGAGGGCTGTGCATTAGGTGTGTATGTGTGTGTGTTTGAATGAGCTTTGTGCATGTGTGTGTGCCCCCTCCTTGAAAAGGGCTCTGCCCGTGAGTGGTGGCGTTCTGTAAAAAATTTATATATATATATATATATATATATATATATATATATATATATATATATATATATATATATATATATATATATATATATATATATATATATATATATATGGCTTTCTTCTAGCTCTCATGATACAGCTGGTGAAGGTGCCTTCCATTTCACTATCCAAAACGACCTTGAGCAGTTGATGCAGTTCCCTACTCGTATCCCTGATCATCTTGGAGATGAACCCAACATTCTTTACCTTTTTCTAACTTCTAATCCTTCTCCTTATACTGTTAAATTCTTTCCTAATCTGGGTTCCTCCGATCACCTTCTTATCTCTGTATCCTCTTCTATTTCTTCGAGTCTTCCGCAGGAAAGACCCCCCTTCTACTGAAAGGAAATGTTTGTGGCAATTTGGTGCCGCAAGCTGGTCGGACTTCTTTGATTTCCCGTGAGATGATTGCTTCCGTGGGAGGGGTCCCTCGGAGTGTGCAGAACACATTACTGAGGTGATCCTCTCTGGCATGGAGGCATACATTCCATTTTCTTTCCCTTCTACTAAACCTAACAAACCTTGGTTTAACTCTGCTTGTTCTCATGCTACCCTCCGCAGGAATGTTGCCTTCAGGGATTACCATCGTCTCCAAACTCCAGAAACTCATGCTACTTATATTTCATTCAGGAATCGTGCAAAATCTATCCTTCGTAACACTAAAAACTCTTTTCTCCGTAGAAAATGCAATAATCTTTCTGGTTCCTCTTCCTCACCCTCTTTCTGGCCTTTTGCAAAAATGTCAACTCTAACTTTGCTTCTTCCTCTTTCCCTCCTCTAGTTTCTTCTGATGGTACAACTGCCATTTTACATTCTACTAAAGCTGAACTCTTTGCTCAAACTTTTGCCTCTAATTCTACCTTAGACGATTCCGGAGGTATTCCTCCTCCTTCAACCCCCTTCAACTCAATTATGAGTTAAGAGCCAGTGCTCCAAGATGTGGCAATAAATTTCCAAATGCAGAGCCATATTGTTGAATTTCTTTTTAAACGAGAATTTCACAAAAAAAAAAGATGAATTTATCATATATGGGTTGCAATTAATTATTTATACAAGCCATAAATTGTACAGGTAAAGAAAAAAAAAAAAAAAAAATTATATATATATATATATATATATATATATATATATATATATATATATATATATATATATATATATATATATATATATATATATATATATATATATATATATATATATATATATATATATTACCCTCAGAAATAGATATAAAATTTGTTTGCAACTTGTATGCATAGTTTCAGTTGAACTCGCAACACATGAATACTGTAATATATATATATATATATATATATATATATATATATATATATATATATATATATATATATATATATATATATATATATATATATATATATATATATATATATATATATATATATATATATATGATGCAGTGTTCTATAGTTTCTTATTTTTCAGATAGAAATTACCTTGAAATATTTTTGTTATAAATATAAATGTTATAAAAATAAGATCTTAAACAGTTTAAAGAAAAGAAGGCAATAATTTCACAAATTGATAAAAAGCCTTAAATTAATTAATTCAATAGAAAGAAGACCAAATAATCATTGAGGAAGAATATTTCCTTGAGAAGGAGTACAATAAACCTCCATAAAGAATAGAAGAAGTAGTCAAGTGGTGTGAAGCCAAAGTGTCACTATTGACACTTTGTGGAGAAAGATCAAAGACCATAGAGTCACCACCATACCATAGTCAGAATAAGTTTTCCTTTATCCAAGGTAATTATATAGGTGAAGAAGTTGTTATTGATAATAAAAACCCAGATAATGAAATAATGAGCAATAGTATATTTTTGTCCCAAAGCTACAGTTTGTACATTTTAATAGGGAACTGGTTGGAGAAGAAAAATTGATTGGAGAACAATTGGTTGTAGCCAGAAAAATTGGCTGAAGGAGAAAAACATTTGGTTGGAAAAGATAAAACTTCTTGGACAAGAAAGATTTTTTTTGAGGAACTGAAATTGTTGAAGTTAAATATTAAACTGAAAACCTATTTATATAATTAAAATATTTACTACATATCCCCATCTCATTATTCATCTTACTAACACACTAACCATGGAGGGATGTAAGGTATGTTTTTAACATTCTTTTGAGTATTATTAACATAATTTTATTTTTCAATATTTTTGTTTGATTATTATTTATTTTTGTTATTATTATTATTATTATTATTATCATCCTTATCATAGACCACATATTTAAGAGTATGAAAGATTGAATGCTTAAACTGAAATATAATCATTCATAACCTGTAGCGACACAAACCAAGTAAAGCTTATTAGACCACTAAAAATTATTGTGATTTTTGTAAATAAAGTTATAATTCATATAAATAGGATATTTTTGATTTTTACTGACTTTTCCCATATGGTTTTAAATTGCTTGCAACCGAGCTTGCTGGTTTTTGGACCATTGTAAGTATTTTTTTTTAATCCTTTGCACCAATAATTTTCTCTTGCATTTCTTCTTGTTTGCATTTTTTTGTTTAATTCATCAGGTGTGCCCGTGTGAGTCAGAGAATTAGATAAATTCAGACACAGAGTTTTACTGAGAGTGTTGTGTCAAAGGATTTACTTTTGACGACCTTGGGTCTTCTTCAACAGTACGATCCCTGGTTTAATAATAGTCTCCTTTGAACAGAAGTTGGTGAGTTCCTTTCTTTCTTACCTTTAATCTTTTACTGTCTTCCAGACCAGAAATCTACCACCTCATTAATATATATATATATATATATATATATATATATATATATATATATATATATATATATATATATATATATATATATATATATATATATATATATATATAATTTTAAAAGTAATCACAGTGAGGTAGGTTAGGTTGATTTATGACCTAATGGTTACAAAAGAAGAAGAAGAGAATTAAGATCATGGCTATGGAGTTAAGTTAAAAACTGAAAATTTACTTTTCCATTATTTATCTCTTTTTTTAAATTATTAAAAGTAGCCTAAAACCAATAGTCTTCTTGGGAGTATAGGGGACTATAGCAATATTGAATCAGTGTTAATAGCTGACATTAAAACAAATCAGAATGTGGAATCTCTGTGGGTAGATATTCTGATGCTTAATAAATCATACAGCATAGGAGCATTTTATAGAGCTCCTGATCAGAGTCAAGTATTAGATGAAGAAACGGTGAAGGAAATCAAGGTAGCGTGTCAAAATAATGTAAAAGGGATAGTCATAATGGGAGATTTTAATTTTCCAGACATTGAGTGGAATACTTTGAGTAGTATAGTTAATAGAAGTTCAGTATTTGTATATTGTTTTCTATACAACTTTTTTGAGTCAGGTGGTCCAAGAACCGACAAGGCATGCAGCATTGTTAGTAAGGATGCTCTGATTAATCGGCAGATAATCGGTAATCGGCCACATTACCGATTAATCGGTAATCGGCTATTCCCACGATTGAACGGCCGATTACTTAAATCCTTTACCAGAACAAAGCAACCTTTGCAAGACCATTTCCTAATTGCCATGTTAATCATCAGATAGCTTCGACACAGTAACAAATAACAATACCAATATAATTCTCAAAATTGTTAGTCATTTTGCGCCTGGCTGCTATTATGGCTTTTCCCTTTTTTTTTTTTTTTTTTTTTTTTTTTTTTTTATTATTAAGAAATCATTCATAAATTATGAAATTAACATATTATAATTCACTCATTGTTAATACAAATACATAATACAAATTGCATAAAAATACTACTAAATTTTGGCAGTTTTCCTTCTTTCTGTTCATACTGTTGCCTCTTCAATTCATGTTGTCTTCTATCTCAGCTCTCAAGCTCATCAGGATTTAAATCAATACTCTTAAGTTATAATGCAGAAACATAAGAGTTTCCTCATTTTCAGGACAGCCTATTTTTGTAAGTTCATAGATATTGTACCTGTACTAAAGAGTCTTTCACTCTCAACAGATGATGGTCATGCGCTTAAATATTTTGAAGCCAAATTGCTCAATATTGGTAAAGTCTCCATGTCTTTTTCCACCAAAGAAATGGTTCTTCGCTTGTTTGAAGTGTTGGTAGAGTTAAATATTGATCCAGTTCCTTTGCGCATCTAAGAGTAACAGATTTACTCCTCTTGAGTTTGGGTTGCACATCTGTTGTTGTTGAATTCCAACGAGTAGACACATCTTGAATCAGTTTATGTTTGTCTAATTTAAGCTGCTCCTGGATTTCGGTTAATTTGCTAATCGCTAATGGAGAATGATTAAAGTGTGAGACTATTTTTCTGCTAATTGCAATTATATTGCCCACAGCATTTTGCGAAAATAGTGATTCATTTACTGAAAGTTGCAATGTGTGTATGAAACATGATAGTGACTGTACACCACACTCCCTCATACCACCAACCATATTTGCGGCGGAATCTCGTAGTACAAGAAAAATTTTGTTGGAGATCTTATACTCATTCAGAACATGTGTAGTTGTTCACTTATTATTTCAGCTGTATATGAACCAGGGAAAGGAACAACTCTAAGCACAGCTCTACATTGTTTAAACTCATCTGAAAGCCAATGGCCTGTCACACTCAGAAATGGAGCATTATTTGTTGAAGCTGTCCAAATGTCTGTGGTCACAGAAAGACTGCTAATTTCATCAAGCGATGTCTGAAATTTTACTTTTACTTTCAAAAATATATCCGGGATTATTTTGTCTGTGAAATATTTTCTTGATGGAATTCTGTAATTAGGACAGAGTTTTGCAATAAGCCTTTGGAATCCAATGTCAGATGTTAAAGAATATGGTTGAATATCAACAGCTATCATTTCTCCTATCAAATAATGTACCTCTTGGGACTTGTGATCGTTAATATTCCAAAATTTACTCTTTTCTAAAACTGATTGTATAGTTGGTTGACCATTTTTTTGGAGGCTCATAGCTGCTGCAACTTGCTTCTGAAGTACTTGGCTGTGACCAATCATATTGCCTTTTCAGCTTATCCATTTCAGCTTTTGCTTCATCTGAATGAATTTTCTTAATGTGGTTCAACATATTTGTCGTTGTATAACTTTTTGCAGATTTGCCACCTCTTGATATGGTGGCTTTACATAATTTACAAATACATTTACTGTTATCCTTAGGATGAACATCAAAATACTTCCAACAATAACTGGTTAACATACTGCTTTTGTAATAAAGTGTAATTAATATTTAATTATTTATATCTCTTTAATTGAGATTCTAGAATCTAGAGTTATCTTTAAAATTTTAAATTTTTATTTTATATATATATATCTGAAAAGTAAGCAATAAAAATGATTTACATTAATAATGAAAACATGCATAGTTATTAGTAATAAATAATTATGTTGATAACTTCTTTTTTCTCCGTATTAATTTAAATTAATAATAAGTAATAATTTATTATTAATTAATTAATAATAACTCATTACTTATTAGGTGTCATTGATGAAAGGCCGGGTAATCGGCCGATTTCCAAGGCCGATTAATCAATAATCGGTAATCAGCTACTTGGCTTATCGGTGCACCCCTAATTGTTAGATTTAATATTAACAAATGATGAAAATATGGTGAATGATGTCAAAGTCGGGGAGACTTTAGGAGCTAGTATCATTATATTATTAGATTTAACTAGAATGTGAAGTCTGGGCCCAAATTGCAAATCAATAGGGATAAGATATTAGATTTTAGAAACAGAGATCTTAACAAATTCCGAGCAATGCTCAATGAAATTGACTGGGATAAAGAGTTTAATGGCCAAAATTGTTTCATCATGTGGGGATACTTCAAGAAAATATTGGCTACCATCCAGTCTGTGTGTTTTAAACATAAACCTATTAGGGTGGCAAATAGAAAACCTAATTGGTGGAGTAGAGAGATAAAAGAGAAAATCAGTAAAAAGCGTAGATGTTTTAAAATATTCAAAGGTAGGAGCAGGGAGGAAGATTTGGAACATAAGAGAATTAGGAATGAACTTAACCACTCAATAAGAGCAAAGAGAATGGAAGAAATTAATTTGGCAAGGAACAGTAATAAAGACCTGAAAAAGATTTTTAGCTTCTATAAATTCAAAAGTAAGTAAATAGGTGCACTGGTCAGAGGTCCAAAATTAATACTTTGCATATTTTTACAGAGGCAAGTTCGCAAGCTTATGGTTGTGCTTATCTTGTCAATGACACACAAGCAATTTAGTTTATTCTAAAGGTAAGGTTACTCTTATAAAAAATAAACATTCAATTCCTCAGTTAGAATTACTAGCAATAACTTTGTGAGTAAAAATTTCAAAGTTTCTTTCAGAAACCTTTAAAGATGTTAATTTTGAATGTGTATATCTATGGTCTGATAGCCAAGTATGTTTAAACTGGTTACAACAAGGTAAAAATTCTAATAGCAAAAATGTATTTAAGAATCACCTTCCTGAAATAGAAAAATGTGATGTATCCATTAATTATAGGTTTGTCTCAACCCATCAAAATCCTTCAGACTTTCTGTCCAGGGGTCTGAGTTTTAAATTAATTAAATCTAATAAATCATGGTTTCATGGTCCAAAATTTTTATTGGATAAAAATCAGTGGGAAGAAACTCCTATTTTATGTAAAATCAATAAGACTGTAATAAATTCTTCAGTGGTAAGTGATCCTCTTTTTGATATAAATAAATTCTCTAATTTTAATAAAATTATTAGAATAACCAATTATTGTTTAAAATTCATAAATAAATGTAGTAATGCAAATCATTATTGGTTATCATGTACTTCAGAAAAAGGAATTTTCTCAAGAATACTCATTTATTCATTCTAAGTATAAACCTGAGTCTGGTATTTCTTTAATATCAGATTTGAATTTATTCCTAGATTCTGAAGGCTTGTTAAGATGTAAAAAAGTAGAGTAAATAAATCTAAATTAACATACAATGCTAAACATCCAATCCTTCTCCCTAGAAATAATCACCTAACAGATCTCATCATTAAGGGACACACACACTAGAATATACCACATGGGCGTTTCACAGACACTCACAGAACTCAGAAAAACTTTCTGGATCCCTAAAGGACGGGTAACTGTGAAGTCTGTTCTTAATACATGCACAACATGTAAAAGAATTCATTCACACTCTTACAAAACACCTAGTCCTCCTCAACTTCCTACTGAGTTAATTTCTCCCATTCCTTTGAATCCACAGGTATTGATTACACAGGGGCAATTACTGTTTCTCTCAACAATGTTACGTTTAAAATTTATAGTTTTATTCACGTTCTGCAACAAGAGCTGTAAGTCTAGATATTGTGAAAGATTTAACCACAGGTGCTTTTGTTGCTGCATTTAGATTTTGTGCTAAGCATAATATTCCTAGAGTAATTTGAACAGATAACACCTCATATTTTAATAGTGGTAAAAAGGTAAATTCAAAAATTGTTTGATTGTAATGAAATTATTAACTATTTTCAGCAAAATAATATTAAATGGAAGTATATACAAGTAAAATCACCCTGGTATGGTTCGATATGGGAACGCAGTATACAAAGTATGAAAAATTGTATTAAAAATAGTGTTGGTCTTAATCAATTAAACTTATTTGAATTATTAACATTGATAACAGAAATTGAGAATACTGTCAATAACTGACCAATGACATATGTTGACAATGACCAATGACTCTGAACCTTTGACACCTAATCAATCATCTATTGAAGGGTTATTCAACTAATTTATTACCTGAAAATACCAATTATGGTGATGTAGATTATTCAGTGGACCACATGGGTTTAAATAATGAATTAAACCAAAAATTAAAAATTAAAAAACATCCTAAACAACAAAAACCTCCACACCAGAATCCCACCCCAAACTAATCAATCCCCCACATCCCCAGACATCACTTTCTGCTTTCCAAACATTCACCCTTTCCTACAATGGACCACAGAAACTGATCTAAACTCCGACCGCCTACCAATAATTATAAAATACCACATTAAAAACAAACCCACATATAAATCAAAGACTACATTTACCAACTACAAAAAAGCAAACTGGACCAGCTTCACCAACTACAAAGATGAAAACCTCACAACAAACAAAATTACCAACCTATCTTCCCTCAAATCAGCAATCAAACATCTCACCCTCACAATCCAGAAAGCGTCCCTCTTCATCCCAAAAGTTTACATTAAAAAATACAAACCAAACCTTACTCACGAAATCACTTCTCATAAAACAAAGAAACGCACTTAAACTCCAAAACAACCCCACACAACACACTAAAACACAAATAGAAAACCTAAACAACCAAATAAAAAATCACACAACCAACAACTACCAAAACTACCTCATTAAAAACTTGGACAACACTAACAGCAAACGTCTTTGGAAAACCATCCACACCATTCACAATGCAAAAAACAACCCACCACCCACAAACGAAACATTAACAAATCCAACAACACAAACCCCCAAACAACATCAACTTACTGGCCACACATTTCGCTAAACAAAGCCACTTATCCACTCACCCCCAAAACAGGAAGATAATAAAAAAACTGAAAAAACTACACAACAACCAAAACAACTTAATCTTCATCACTCCCACAAACACATAACACCATCAAAACCATCAAAAACTCTCCAGCAACAGGACCAGACAACATATCAAACATACACCTAAAACACCTATCCAACCACATACCTAACCACCATCTTCAATAAATCCATCCAACTCAACTACATCCCTCCCCAATGGAAAAAAGCACTAATCATGCTTAAATTAAAACTGGGCAAAGACCCATCAAACCCCTCCTCATATCGCCCAATCTCCCTCTTATCCACAATCTCAAAACTACTTGAAAAACTAATACTAAATTCCATCCTCCAATTCATCCCACCACAAAGCTTCCAACACGGTTTTAAACCCAACCACTCCACCACCACAGCACTTCACCAACATCATCCAACCAATAATAAACGGACTAAACCAAAAACCAACTCACAAAACAATATTAATAGATATAGACATAAACAAAGCTTTCGATACAGTCCAGAGACACAATCTAATCCACAAACTCCTTCAATCCAACATCCCAACAAACAACAAGAAATGGATAGCCAACTTCCTATCAGGAAGAACCGCCCAAATACAACACAACAGCCAAAAATCTCGGACCATAAACATAAGAAACGGAGTACCCCAAGGAGCCATACTATCCCCTACACTATTTAACCTATACATAGCAGACTTTCCTCAACCACAAACCACACACACCCCCATTACATCATACGCCAATGATATAACTATTGACACCACCCACGAAAATCTCGATACCGCAACAACAATCACACAAAATTACTTAGAACAAATTCAAACATGGCTAACAGAAAACCGGATGACGGCATCCCCAAACAAATCCTCCATAACCCTAATAACAGACTGACACCTATCCAACACTCGCCCACAAGTTCTCTTAAACAACACTCCCATACCCTCAACAAAACTTTAAAGATTCTCGGCCTAACCTTCGACACATACCTCACTTTCACCAAACATCCAAAATACCACCACAGCCACAAACAGAAAACTCAACATCCTTAAAACAGTGGCCAACACAGACATAAACAACAACATACAAACCTCAATTGCCATCTACAAACAATTTATATGCCCTACCATCAACTATGCCTTCCCTGTCTGGCACCCAATGCTCTCCATACAAAACTTAAAGAAACTTCAAATAACACAAAATAGAGCCCTCCGCACAATCACCAGATGCACACCCACAACCCCTCAACAACACTTACATAATGAAACCAAAATATTACCTCTAAATAACCACCTCAAAATGATAGGCACTCAATTCTACGCAAAAACCCTTCTACCCACACACCCATGCAACCAAACTCTCCTACATCCAACCAAACACAGACTAAAACAACCACCATCATCCACAGCTACCATCTACAAACCAATCCTAAATCACATCCCCCCCATCCCCTCCCAACACCACAATAACCAAACGTATTCATACTCATCTAACACATTCCTACTTGACAAACAGACCACCAAACAACATTCTTAACACACACCCTCCCGAAATAAATCCTGACTTCAACAAGGTGTGTATATATATATATATATATATATATATATATATATATATATATATATATATATATATATATATATATATATATATATATATATATATATATATATATATATATATATATATGTGTGTGTATTAGAATTAACCTAAGGTATATGTATTGTTGATACTGTATGAAAATACTCTTCATTATGATCCAGTAAAGACTGTGTTCTATTTGGTAAACATTCGCATTCTCATTCTATAAATTGTATCGTGTTATTCTACCACGTTTTGTACTCTGTGTTAAACATGTAAATAAAGGCCTAGAATTAGGCCTAAGTAAGTACTGCTGTTTGTCTCTATGCCCTGCCCTATGTAATATTTATATTTATATTTCCACGATTATGAATAATATAACAGGTTATGAGCCCAGGCTTTTATATTTCGATGGCGACGTAGAAAAATATGAGTTGTGGGAAGTTAAATTCCTAGGACATTTGAGGCTGCAAAATTTGCTACACGTGATAAATGATTCTACCGCTGATGTTGATAGTGATGATAATGCAAAAGTTTTTGCAGAGTTAGTGTTAGTCCTAGATGATAGAAGCTTATCCCTTATCATAAGAGATGCTAAGGATGATGGCAAGAAAGCCTTGAGAATATTGCATGACCACTCTTTGGGTAGAAGTAAGCCTAGAGTGATAGCTTTATATAAAGAGCTAACTTCATTGAAATTAGGCAGTGATGAAGATGTTACTGATTACATTTTAAGGGCAGAGACAGCAGCTACATTTTTGAAATCAGCTGGTGAAAATGTAAGTGATAGTTTACTTATAGCTATGGTTTTGAAAGGCCTACCTTCAGGGTACAGAACTTTTTCGACGGTAATTATTCAGAAAGAGAAAGCCATGACATTTAGTGAATTTAAAGTAGCTCTAAGAAGTTTTGAAGAGACAGTAAAGAGCCAACAGGCAGATATTAAGCCAGAAGAAAATGTTATGAAGATAAAAGATAGAAAAAGTTACGTGAAATGTTTTTCTTGTGGTAAAGTAGGACACAAGCAATTTGAATGTACAGAGAAACTCAGTAATCATCAGATTACTAAGCAAGCTTATAGAGGAAGAGGGGGATATAGGCAGTATTATAAAAGATGGTGTGCTAATTGTAATTCACAAACCCATGATACAGAATTTTGTAGAAAAAGTAATTCCGCTAAGATTGCAAAGGATGAGAGTCAAAGTGATGAGAGTCATTCTTATGCATTTATAATTAATGAAATGGGTAATGTAGGACACACACCAAGTAATCTATTAGTAGATAGTGGAGCAACCTCACATATCCTATGTGATAGATCAAAATTTATCAGCTTTGAAGAAAATTTTGACCCCTCTAACCATTTTATTGAATTGGCCAATGGAAGCAGAATGAATGCTGCTGCAATTGGAAGAGGCCATGCTAAAGTTTCAATATGTGATGTTAATGGTAAGTGTCATAGTATTTTATTGAAAAATGCTCTTTGTGTACCATCGTTTAAACAAGATATATTTTCAATGCAGGCAGCTGCGAAGAATGGAGTTTCTATAAATTTCACACCAAAATTTGCGGAATTAGTAACATCAGATGGTACAGTATTTGATATTAAGAAGACAGGAGGTTTATATTTCTTGAACAATATTGGTATTTAGAATATGGGTTCTTGTAGTTTGCAAGATTGGCATAAAATTATGGGCCACTGTAATGTTCAAGATGTTTTAAAACTTGAAAGTGTTGTAACTGGTATGAATATAATTAGTAAAGAAAATTTTTATTGTAGTACTTGTGCTTTGGGCAAAATGACTCAGATTAGAAATAGAGAAGCTAAAAAATATACTACTGGTATATTAGAATTAGTATATTGTGATTTAGCAGGTCCTATTGACCCTGTTGCAAGGGATGGTTTTAAATATGCTATTTCTTTTCTGGATGACTATTCTGGTGCAATTTTTGTGTATTTATTGAAGAGTAAAACTGATAAAATTTCTGCAACAGAAAAATTTTTGGCAGATATTTCCCCATATGGACTGTAAAGAGGTTGAGGTCAGATAATGGTACTGAGTTCACCTCAGCAGACTTCAAATCACTCCTCATAAGGAATCATATAAAGCAGGAATTTTCAGAAAATGGAAAAGTTGAACGTACTTGGAGAACTCTTTTTGATATGGCAAGATGTTTATTATTGGAAGCTAAGTTGCCTAAAAAATTATGGACTTTTGGAGTAAAAACTTCAGTGTATATTCGCAATAGGTGTTATCATTCAAGGACAGGTAAAACTCCTTATGAAGTGATAACAGGAAGAAAATCAAATTTAAGTAATATGCATGTGTTTGGATCAATTTGTTATGCTTACTCACAGGAGAAAAATTAGATGCACATGGTAAACAAGGAATTTTTGTTGGGTATGACAATGAAAGTCTAGCATATCTTGTATATTTTCCTGAGCAGAACAATATTAAGAAAGTAAGATGTGTTAAATTTACAGAAAAATTTGGACAAGAAGAAACATCTGAATTTGAATATGGATATACAAGACCAAGGACTCAAAATATGGATCTATAGAAGAAAATGAAAAAGAGGAACCTAATGAAGAAGAATTAGGTGAAAATGAAGAACAGGAAAACAGATATCCTAAGAGACAGAGAAATAAGCCAAAGTATCTTGAAGACTATGTTGATGGGATCAAAATTTTTTAAATGTTAATTATTCTGTGGATATTGTTGTTATAGAATGACTAGTGTCCCAAAATCTTATGAAGAAGCTATGGCAAGTTCTGA
>SEYY01004197.1:0-29536 GCA_009176605.1 Armadillidium nasatum
CTTTAGGGATGTAGATTTTGGCTGCTTTCTGGATTGTGGGTGAGATGTTTAATTGCTGTTTGAGGGAGGATAGGTTGGTAATTTCGTTTGTTGTGAGGTTTTCATCTATGTAGTTGGTGAAGCTGGTCCAGTTTCCTTTTCTGTAGTTGGTAAATGTAGTTTTTGATTTGTAGGTGGGTTTGTTTTTAATGTGGTATTTTATAATTATTGGTAGGTAGTAGGAGTTTAGATCGGTTTCTGTGGTCCATTGTAGGAGAGGGTGAAAGTTTGGAGAGCAGAAGGTGATGTCTGGGGATGTAGGAGATTGGTTGGTTTGCGGTGGGATTCTGGTGTGGAAGTTTTTGTTGTTTAGGATATTAAGATATTCTAAGTGGGTGATAATGTGGTTTCCTCTTGAGTCAGGGTCTTGGTTTTTGTACCAAGTCGGGTGGTGGGCGTTGAAATCTCCGCATATCAAGAGATTTGGGAGATTTGTTTGGTGAGGTTAGGTAAGTAATTTATGGGACAGTGTGTGGATGTTTGGTGAGGTATGTATGGATTTATTATGTTGTGCTTAGTTTTGTTTATTGTTATTGAGAAAGCTTGGATTTTTGGTGTATTGTCAGTTTGTGTTGGTGTGTTGTGGGGGTATGTTGGAGTAAGTTATAGAGTTGTGAATGAGGGTTAGTAGTGAATGGTTGTTGGGTGTGTGATGAGAGTAGATGGAGTCATATTTGTAGAAAATTGGTGGGGATTGATTTATTGGTAGGTGGACTTCTTGTATTAGTGCTATGTGGATGTTGTGTTGTGTAGGAATGCTTCTAGTTCTTGGTGTTTATTGTGGAGGTTGTTTATGTTGATTTGTAGGATGTTCATTGAAGTGTTGGGAGAATTTTGAATGATAGGGTTTAAGGTGATTAGGGAGGGGTGCATATTTGATATTTCCAGTTGTTGTTTGTAGGTGGGAGCCTTTGAAAGGGGGAGCATTGTCTGTGAATCCACTTGTGACAGTTGTTAAATTTTATTGAGTCCCTCCTGACTATTTTGCTGCAGATGGGGCATTTCCAGACCGCGGGCCCCGGGTTTTTCTCTATGTCGCCGGCTCTTAGTAGAAGGAGGAGGAAACAAGCCAGCCTAGTTTCCTCCTGAAGTGGAAAAATGGTGAAAGAACGATAGGAGTGTGTTGAGAAACAGTTGCTTGATTGATCTCGGATTTCTCCGGACTGCGGTGAGGCGAGCTTTCCTCGCCCGTGACCCCAAGCAAGCTCGGGGTGGGGGGGGGAGGCTTATATATATATTTCTGCATATATCCTTATATATAATATATATATATATATATATATATATATATATATATATATATATATATATATATATATATATATATATAATATTTCACAGACAAGCTTATACAGAGATACACAATAGTTTGTAAACTCATGCACTACAGATTATGCAAAAAATGCAACACAGAAATAGGAGCAGATAGCTTCAGAAACTTCTCACAGCCGTCAATAATAGACAGTGAGCAAGCCGAGATCCTCTATGATTACTCAATGGTATCTCATGCAATAGGCCTGATATTGTCCTGACATTTAAAACCAATAATATGTGTTATGTGATTGAAGTCGATGTCCCTTATGATGGAAGGATATCACTGTACGAAAGGGAAGAATAAATAATATATCAACTGTTAAAGCAGTAGAATTAATTCACGAATAATAATTTGAGCTACGGACGCAAGATTTGTTTGGTAAATATCAAATACTTATTTAACTGTATTATTCTAAATAAAAAAAAATAAGAAAATCAAATTTGAAATATAAATAAACAAATTACTAAACTTTAATAAATAAATCAAAAATGAAAAAAAGGGACAAAAACATCTCACATATTTGAATGTACAATATTACTATTTTCTAGAATTCGATATAAAAGGTTGAAAATTGGCTAGTGATAGCTGATAGACGTAAGCCATTTTATACTTGAATATTAAAACTATGCATTTATTTAAAAAAAAAAAAAATTTATGGTCGCAATTAATTAATTATTACTTAATTAATTACTTAAAACATCAATTTGATTATCCTAGTACAATGTCTAACTTCTTGTACTCATTATTATTAACGCGCACACGCACACACCTACACATACATGTACTCACATTCATGCTCATACATAAGTATATGTTATATATACTTTCTCTAATGAATTATCCTTTGTCATGATTTACTCCCTCTCTCTCTCAAACACAAGGAAACACGAACATACATCCTCATAAGCAAATTTACTCTGCAGGATTAGGCATCTCAGTTACCGATGATGTCATTTAAACATAAACTAGTAAACGTAATACTCAACTAAATAAAAAGACACTAAAATATTAATACATTTTTTACGCACATTGTTTATCTATTTCAAAAATATACGTTTATTTAGACATAGTTAATTTTAAAAATTTTGAAATTTTTATGGACAAAATGTTCTTCACTAAATATTTTAAATAAATTTCACGAAATATTACTTAAAAGTTATAAATTAAAATTTCAAAATTTTACATTTAAATAAAACTATGTACTTTACATGCATAATAAGTAATATACGCATAATGGCACATTGAATTTCCTAAAAATCACAAATTTAAGCACATAACACTATAAATATTTATAATTTTACTATATAATTTTATAACTCTTTTACTTCACTTACCGAAATATTCCACAAAGAACAACATAGCCCAGCCAAGCTTAATGCAAACAGGACAAAGCTGACGATATTCACCCAAACACAATTCTAAGCGTCTCCTCCTTTTTGAAACAATTAATTGTTAAAGCCACATTAACATAAATACCCATTATTATTAAAATCCTTTTCATATGACAGGTAAATATTTGCTAACCTTTCTTATCATATTGATGGATGGAAACACATACCCGGTCTGAAAAAAAACCATTTTCCTTACCATTACTTATCATAACTCAATTGTAATTTTCATATATATTCCAATTATTCTGGTCCCCTCTTAACTTTCCAGGTAAATATCACAGTGCCTTTTGACCTTTTTCTTGACATTAATAAATGGAACCATACACCTGCCTTTCTCAAGATACCGTAGCCCTGGCATCTCATCTCTTTTCAAGGATATTATTATTATTAATATTATTATTATTATTATTATTATTATTATTATTATTATTATTATTATTATTATTATTATTATTATTATTATTATTATTATTATTATTATTATTATTATTATTATAATTATCATCCCCATGAACTTATATACATCGAGATCATTACATCCGAACCATATCAAGGGCAGATACACTTAGCATTAAAGTTATCAAATTCTATCTTTCTTCGTATGTTAAATCCTCTTTATTTTGTTCTCTCGGCATATTCCAATGATCTATCCTGAAAAAAACCGTGTCCTTATCAGCACTCGTCCTAACCCACTCATCATTTAGATGAACATTCCATTTTATTGATCATAATTTTACTTACTAAGTAAATATCTCCATATGTTATCACCGTTCTTTTGACATTGGCAATTGAAAACATATGCCCATAGTGCTAAAAACCAGAGACTCGACCATCTCACCTCCTCATTCAAATCTTTATTATTATTATTATTATTATTATTATTATTATTATTATTATTATTATTATTATTATTATTATTAATTTTATCTTTCATTGACTTATATATTAGCGTTCATTACATTACAGCCATTTCAAGAACCTACATACTTCACACAAAAATATAGCAAACTATGTATTTCTTCCCTCATTAAGTACTCTTAACCCAATTTTCTTAGCGTATTATTTATGGGAGGCACAATAATGCCTTGAAAGGTGAACCAAAAATCACTTAATTCTAGAAGATGCGTTCTATCAAACTCATTTAACCAATGTTTAGCAAATTCTCTCTAACACTCCCTTTTTCTCTTTCAATTATTTGTTATAACTGAGTTATAACCTAATACATTTATGATACTTCTTTGTGGAGATTATTCACATCAAAGACTGATATACTCTTATTTGCCTCCATGATATCATACCTTATCATTATAAGAAATTCAAGTATCCATGGGTATATATTGGATACTAAGATTGAGATGCGTTCTATAGGCATCACCATATTCACTCCATTCAAGGGCCTCTACCAATAAAACTCTAACTTTACGTCGCATGTTTAAGGTAGCAATGTTACAATATTCCAAACACATATACTAGGGTTTCCATCCTTATAAAGCATTGAAATTCTCAAATTTCACAATCTACTTATCATAAATGCTACATTATCAATATCGAAGCTATACAAACTATTGAAACTAGTATAATTCATTCACTAACAAATGACGTTAATATTAAAATCTTTATAATTTCCACACTTCATTATTTTCTTAACTTCTGTCTCTGATAAACAAACTTGCAATGTTTAGAACTTTGAAATATTTATTTTGCAAACATTTTATTTTTTAAATATTTATTTTAAAAATATCTTTGAAAAGTATATTTTATAAAACATTTTAAGTTGAATGTACTTTTACTTTTTTATTTTTTACAAAAATATTTAGCATTACATATAAATTTAGCATTTATTTAAACATTTATTTAATAAAAGACATTTTGCTATATATGTTTTTTAATATAATTTTTATTATTATACCATTACTAATATATTTAAAATACAAAGAACACACTTATTGAATGATGCATTTAGGTATTTAATAGCATATTCGTTACATGAACAGGTTCATACACACCTACACACAACTTCAAAACCATCGCACTATAACAAAATATATGAATTAAGCTTTTTAAATACAATCTCATCAAGTTTAAAATCATATTTCTTCAAACATCAGACAAAATATGCTAACTACACCCATATTAACTTAAAGTATTATCAGCGAGCATAAACAATTAACGAAAACATATTAAATATACGCATTTTCAGACTTTCTAAAATATTCGTATGGTTATTTCCTAAACCAAAAGATGATATTTCTCCTTATCAAATGAGTACGTTTTACACTTAACATTGAGATTTAATTAAGCCCTATAGCTCATGAATAAGTAAAATTGAATTGGAACAACAACCCAATGATGCGTAAACACGTACATATTATAGAGATATAGGTATGATTAGGCCAAAATGATTATCTTTCCATGGTATTTTACTCCTAGAAACTCCTCAGCTATTCTAATCAGCCTAACCAACCATCTTTTTTCAAATATTTTCAAGGTGCTATAAGCTAACCTTGCTCTAATTTATTTTGTAAACGCATATTTTTTAAAATTAGATCGTACCTCAGACATTAAGTTTCTCTTAACAGCATTCTGCAATTACATTTAGCTTGGTTGAGAATACTATTATTATTTTTTTATTATATTAAATAACAATGACGGGTTTTGTTAACATGATTTAATCATTCCATTCCTAACCATACTAAACCTAATAAATTATTAGATGCAAACCTAACAAATTAAGAATTCCTGTAGTAGCTTCAGATAATCAATCATTAACTAGCATTCAAACACAATGCAAATATTTCATATTAAACATAAAAATGCAGTTATTTTCATGTATTGATCTGTTACAAGCTGTATTTTTTTACTAACATTAGCTATTCATGCATTTTCAAGATTAACATATTTCAAATACGAGGTAAATATTTCATATTAAACATGAAAAAACAGTTATTTTCATGTATGACTGTCACGATTTGTATTTTTACTATCATTAACTGTTTTGAAGCATTTTTTACATATTCGATTATCGATACATACAGTTATTACAGAAATACACCAATATAGACACTAGGGTACTTTAAACATGAGCATACATTATGGAAGGATTATATAATTATACTAATATTCCAATAATTTTGACAGTGAATTATTTGTTTCGACATGAAAGCGTAGGTAAGATTTTAAAAACACACTTAGACAGAAACAACATACTAATGATGAGTAAATACATATAAATTATAGACATATGGGCATAATTAGCCCAAAATAACAATTCTTCTACAGGGCTTTACCCACAACATCCTCACATACCCTAACTAAGCCTAACATACCATCCTTCACATCATTTTTAAGTTAACATAATTTAATCGTACCACTCCTAACCCCATCAACCTAACAACCTAATAAATTCAACCTCAACTGATATAATCAATCAAATTAATATCGATTAACCTACAAAAGTAACTTTTCCTGGTGCAACCTAACCTAACAGTAGTACAATATGTCTGTGGATACTCATATTTCTTTTATAAAGTAAGTTCCATACAAGAGTTCCATATATATATATATATATATATATATATATATATATATATATATATATATATATATATATATATATATATATATTATCTGTGTTTGGACATTGTATATGTATGTATATATTTATGTATGTATGTATGTACTTTAACGTATTTAGTTAAAAGAATTATGAAAATATGAGTAGAAAAAGGAAGGAAATAACCAATTATTTTAGTTATGGCTTTGTGAAGAAAACGGGTGTTAGTTTAGAAAGTATCAAATATTATTGAAAAATAATATATGTATAGTGAAATAAAATGTAAATGCAAAGAATATAAGGTTGTATGAAATGGAATAAATAAATGTTGGGCAAAATGAAAATTTAGAAATATGCAAAATTGATGTACATCACTTAAAAACATAATTTTACTTTCTACAATATTACCTTGTAGTCAAGTGGTAACGTCATGGATTTCCATTCATGAGGATCAGCGTTCGAATCCTTCTCCTGCCAAGTTGGAAATCTGATTATTTACACTAGAAATGGCTGTTGGGATATGTTATATATGATTATCGAATAAGTAGTATTTGAAGTTTTAAGCTATAGATGACTGTAATAAATACGAGATCACGTGTTGTTCTCTATAACAAAGAGGATGGCTTTGTGCCTCTTGCACTCAAAGACGGAAGGGGTTGTTGCTTCACGGTGATTGGTTGAGATATCATCTAATAGCAGATAGATGAAGTGCATAACGTCCAACCTAATTTTCTGAATCAGTTTGGGAGAGAGTAGTACCCATCAAAGAGCCCAACAAATTTGAGGCTACTCCAAACAAAATAATCTAAGAGAAGAAGTTTGAACAACGGTAAAAGCTCAAAAATGGAATCATGAAAGAGGTTGAAAAAAGGGGAGTTCCAGACTGGTTTTCCTCCCATAAAGGGGGAATGGAAAAGTGAAAAAGGTCGTGCATACCTCTCCGAAATATGGCTGCACCCTCAAAACGGGGCAGGGAAAAAGTTTGAAAAAATGAAATGTTGTTGCTATGCTGCTAATCCCTAAGAGAGTTAGGGTGTATATCCCTCCGAGTGGAGTTAATCCTTCAAAACGGGGTTAGGAAAGATTCTAAAATGGGGTGCTGTAGCTATGCCATCATCCTCTAATGGGGTATTCCTTCCGGGGGTGGTCCCTAACCACAAAAATGGGTCAGGAAAGAGCCTGGGCTTGCAACATTGCAGAAAAGGGCCTCACGAAAGAACGTGAGGTTGGCCTGGTCGAGGCACATTTGCTATTGCACATCAAAGACCGATATACCATTTTTCAATGAGGAAGCGTCCCCTTACTACTATATATATATATATATATATATATATATATATATATATATATATATATATATATATATATATATATATATATATATATATATATATATATATATATATATATATATATATATATATATATATATATATATATATCGTGAAAGCTGCAGTGAAATGGCAAAAATATTGTTTGTTTGATTGTTTGAAATAAATTGTTCAGAAAAGGAAAAAAATAACTGTCAAACTGACATGAATTGTTTCACTAGAGTTTGACAAAATAAGCTTCTTTCTATCTCAATTATAACCAATGTGATTTCTAATATTTTCTGGAAACAAATCCTTTCATTATTTTTAGTGTTTAATAACATAATCCCCCCTAAAGGGATTGAAGTTCTTCGTGTAATTTTTCAACTTCGTGAGTCCAAGACAACTTTTTTTTTTGCTTCATTTCTTTATTAGTGTGCATTTCTTTCTTTAAGTTTTAATTCTGTTTTATTTATTCATTTATTTATTTCTTCTTCTTTTCCTTCTTCTTCTTCTTCTTCTTCTTCTTCTTCTTCTTCTTCTTCTTCTTCTTCTTATTATTATTATTATTATTATTATTATTATTATTATTATTATTATTATTATTATTATTATTATTATTAAGGGTAGGTCAAAGAAGTAAGTGTTCTAATTTCATAAAGGTAATTAAAGAAATAAGAAAGGGTAAAAATCCTTTCGAGGAAATGAGGAAGACATTTTGTATGTTTGAGGCGTCCTTCAATGCCTTAAAAAAGGATCTTGAAGCTTCTCGAAATGTCCTAAATTAGTTTGTTTTAAGGTTTTCCTCTGATTTTTTGAGGAAACAAAATAAAAAAGTTGAAAATATTTACTTATTTATTTTTATTTATTTTTTTATATTTTTTTTTTTATTTTTTGTTTTCTAATTTTAAGACGCACGAAGCAGAGAGCAGGAAACGGAAACAAACTTAGTTTTCAAAAGTTTGTCTTTATGTTCGTGAAAAGGGTTTATTATTATTATTATTATTATTATTATTATTATTATTATTATTATTATTATTATTATTATTTGCTTGGTAATCCATTATAAAACTTTTGAAAGTTCTATAAGCTGAATTAGTTCATAGACTCATTATTGTAAGAGAACTGTAAAATATAATTGCGGCGGGAATATTAGGCCAACCTTAATGCTCACACATTGCTAAACACAGACATCAAATTCAACACATCCTATCACATACTGTATGCACATATTACTCTCCCAGCATACCACACTCACAGAAAGTCTTGCTCTAAGCATCCTAGAGTCTGCGAAACTGTTCCAGTTAATCTGTTAAAGCATCTAACATAAGTTTTCAGCTTACAAGAGGTCCACTTGATTATTTTCTATTCAGACAACTTTGAGCAGTCGGTACAACTCCCCACTCGTCCCTGACCGCTTTGTCGATGAACACAACATACTTTATCTTTTCTTAACCTCTTATCCTTCTCCTTACACTGTTAAACTCATTTCTTATCTCAGTTCATCCAATCACCTTTTTTCTGTATCTTCTCCGATCTCTTCAAGGTTTCCGCAACAACGACCCTCGCATTCGGAGAGGAGACTTCGGTGCAGCTAACTGGTCTGACTTGCGGTTGTATTTCTCTGATTTCCCATGGAATGATTACTGTTTTCGTGGAAGGGGTCCCACTGAATGTGATGAGCTCATAACCAAGCTGATTCACTCCTTCATGGAGATGTACATTCCATATTATTTCTCATCTATTTAACCTAACAAACCTTAGTTTAACTCTGCTTGTTCTCAATCTATTCGCTGCAGGGATACTTCCTTCAGGGATTATTGTAGTCTTCAAAATCCAGAAACTCACGCAACTTACATTTCACTTCGGAATCGTGCAAATTCGTAACCATGACAAATCTTTTCCCATTAGAAAATTCAATAATTTTTCTGGTTCCTCTTCCTCAAGCGCTTTCTGGCATTTTGCAAAAAAAATGTCAATTCTAACTTTGCTTCTTCCCATTTCCTTACTCTAGTAACTTCACACAGCCTAATTGCCAGTTTGCCTTCAATTAAAGCTAAGGTCTTTGCTCAAACTTTTGTCTCTAATTCAACTTTAGGCGAATGAGAACTATTCCTCCTCCGTCAACCCCCTTCAACTTATTTCTGCCAAAAATTGCAATTTTTTCTAAAGACGTCATTTCTGCTCTCACTGCTCATTCCCCTGTGCCAAAAAAGGGAGACCCTCTCAACTACCGTCTCATTTCTTTACCACCCGTTCTTTCTAAAGTTTTCGAATCCATCCTTAGCAGGAAGGTCTGGAAACATCTCACTTCTTCTACCCTTATCGCTGATCGCCAGTATGGCAATCGTAAAAAAAGCTCTGGCCTTCTTTTCCTTCTCTCTGACTCTTGATCCTCCGATCTTAGGCATATTGGTGAATCTTTTGCTGTCGCTCTAGACATATCGAAGGTTTTTGATAGATTCTGGCACAAAACTTTGATTTTCCGTACTTCCCTATTTCTGTATCTATCTTTCTACTTCTACATCTATTAAAAGTGGGGTTCCTCAGGGATCTGTCCTATTCTCAACGATTTTTCTACTTTTCATTAACGACCTTCTCTGTGTTACTTCATTACCTATCAATTCCAATGTCATTGACCCCACCCTTCATTACTCCTTTCAATTTGAAAGAAGCTCCTGCCGACAGAAGTTAATTAACGCAAGGAGGGTAATCTTGGATCATCTGACTTCTGTCTTTCTCGTATTTCAAACTTTAGCAGAGAAAACATGGTCGTTTTCAATGCCTTAAAATTTCAATTTCTCAATTTCTCTACTCGACATAACCTTCTACACAACTACGACATCTTCTTCGAAAACCCATCTCAAACCTCTGTATATCCTTAATATCTTCTGTGTTGCTTTTTCTCTCGATCTTTCTTGGAAATATTACATTACTCTCTTTCTAAACAAGCTTCTAAGATGCTGGGTGTTCTGAGTTTCCTTCGTAATTTCTATATGTCAACATTGCTTCTTGCTCTTATTAGGTGTATGGTTCGCCTCTGGGATGGTTTCACTTATTTAACTCTCCTTGAAAAGGTGAAGCTACAAGGCTTTTCGTCTTATCAACTCTTCTACTCTCACTAATTCTCTCCAGTGTCTTTGTTGCGTCATTCTCTCTATATTACCGCTATTACAATGGACATTGCTCTTCTGAACTCTTCCGTCGCAAACATCCTCCACTAAGAAAGGCTCGTGCGACATGCCTATCTACAGAGTTTAATCCTTTCTCTGTCCCACTCTTTCATCCCAGATTTACCCGCTACTCTCAATTTTACATGTACTCTACTGGTAAAGTCTTGAACACAGTCCCTTTATCTGATTTCCCAACTTCCATTGATTAACCACATATAAAGGCCATATATTGGAAGATGTCTGATATTATCTTGACCAGATTTCTGGAGTTTCTCAAACTCTGGTGGAAATTGTAGACCCTGGCCTTTGCCCACCAGAGGTCAAATAATATATATATATATATATATATATATATATATATATATATATATATATATATATATATATATATATATATATATATATATATATATATATATATATATATATATATATATATTGAACCACGATCCGCAGGCAGATAAGGTTAACGGTCTTTTTTACAATTGCACGCGATGCTGATTTCTCAGGGACCCTCCTGACCTTTTTATGTCGGTTCACGGACCCCCCACGGACCCCTTCCCCCAGATTCGAGAAAACTTCAGCTGGATTGAGCCTCAAATTAAAAGGTGAGGAAAAAGTGTTAGATGAGATCAGGTAAGTTCCTGATACCGATTTTGGGAGGTTCTCAGAGCCTCCCAGGGTCCCTCTCCCACGACTTGAGTTCAATTTCGATGGACTGAACCTCACAAAATAGTATCAAGAAAGAGCGTGAGCTTGATTTGAGAGGAATGATTTGCAACTGCAAATCAAAATCCCGTTTGCCTTATCTTCCTCTAGATCGTTGTCCCTATACTATATATATATATATATATATATATATATATATATATATATATATATATATATATATATATATATATATATATATATATATATATATATATATATATATATATATATATATATATATATATCTTTGTTTTCTCCCAGGAAGGGTTTTTACTTGTCAGTGGGACCAGCATCTTTCTACATTTGTTTTTAAAATTTCCTCACGATGAGTCCTCTAAAAGATGCTTTTTTTTTGACTCGTTAGTTTCAATACTAGTCCTTGAATTTTTTTAATGACCCAGGTAAAGTTTTCTCTTTTACAGTGGGACTAACATCGTCTACTGTGTAACATCTAAACACTTTCCCGAAGAGCTTAACAGAAAATTATTCCTCTCGGAGTTTTGTTTTCAAATGCTAGTTCAAGAATTGTGGCAAGCAATAACCTGTAATTTTACAAAGTCGGATTTCTAGCTGTAACGTGCATCCTCTTGGCTTTCCTCGGATAATCCGATCCTATTGCCTGTATCTGAATTCATGTCTGTAAATTTTATATTCTTAATATTATGGTTTGGTTTTCCATTTAACACCGAAACTCGTTATTTTGAAAGATTTTTCCTTCAAAGATTATGATACAATTTTATTAAACTTCTCTAATTTGCTTTTTTTTTTTTTAACTTCTATTCGGTTCTATCCTAATGAATTTACTTCTTCTCTTTTCTTCTTTTCACAATCTTCTCTCTGATTTCTGATACTTCTTACTTTTATTTTCTCATCCAAGTCCGTTTCCGAAAATAGTCGAAAATCAATATATATATATATATATATATATATATATATATATATATATATATATATATATATATATATATATATATATATATATATATATATATATATATATATATATATATATATATATATATATATATATATGCCGTCTACCGTGGCTCAAACGGTAGAGTGATTGACTCACGTGCTTGAGGGCGCCGGTTCGATCCCACTTGGGGATCCTAGGTATATACTACCTAGAAAAGTTCCTCTCCTCGAATAGGGCAATGCCCGTGAGATGTGAACTTTTAATAAAATATATATATATATATATATATATATATATATATATATATATATATATATATATATATATATATATATATATATATATATATATATATATATATATATATATATATATATATATATATATATATATATATATATATATATATATATATATATATATATATATATATATATATATATATATATATATATATATATATATATATATATATATATATATCCTCTGGTAGGCAAAGACCATAGGTATACCAATTTCCACCAAAGTTGAGGAATATCTCAAACATGGTCGGTTAAAGGCCGACAAGTTTTTTTTTTTTTTTTTTTTTTTTTTTTTTTTTTTTTTTTTTTAATTTACACTCACGGGCAAAGCCCTAATCAAGGAGGGGGTGTCAGAAAAATAAAAATAAAGTAGAAGAATAAAAATAATAATAACAACAACAACAACAATAATAATTAAAGATAAAAACGACTCCTGTAGGACCCATCTAACGCAAATTTCTTAGGTGTGCACAGACGCCGGCTTTAAAGAAATTGAGATTAAATTAAGCAAGAAACACAGAAGATGGGAGAGAATTCCACAGAACAGATGTTACAGAAGAAGAAGGCACCACAGCGGACAAGCCTGGAGTTGACTATGTCCACGCAAAATTGATGTGCAGACAATGCACCCCTTGAGATACGAGGACGACGTAAAGGTGGAGGCATACGGGTGGATAGTTCCCTCGAGCATTTGCCGCTGTAGTATCTATAGAAAAGAGACAAGGTACCAACGTAACGTCGCAAAGATAAAGGGTCAAGTGA
Source organism: Armadillidium nasatum (assembly GCA_009176605.1). Taxonomy (NCBI): domain Eukaryota; kingdom Metazoa; phylum Arthropoda; class Malacostraca; order Isopoda; family Armadillidiidae; genus Armadillidium; species Armadillidium nasatum. The sequence goes on from SEYY01004197.1 coordinate 13,473, forward strand.
ATTAGAATGAGGGAAGCAGTTTATAAGTCTTTTAGCGCTTGAATCAACCTTATCCAAAAGACGGGTGAAACCTGAGCCACCCCAGATATGAGAGCAGTATTCCATACAAGGGCGGATGAGACCCTTGTATAATTGGAGTAACTGCGAGGGAGAAAAAATTCTCGCAGTCTAAACAGAACTCCCAGCTTCTTTGAGGCTGCCATAGCAACCATTGTGATATGAGGTTTTCCAAGACATTTTTTTTGTTTATGTGAAGACCAAGGATGTTTATATTGTCGATAGGAGATGGGGGAACCATCGAAAGAAAAAGGAAAGTTAGGAGGTGTCTTTGAGAGGGAGATTTCTAGAAGTTGAGTTTTTAAAGAGTTGAATTTCAGAGGGTTGAGACGACCCCGCTGGGAAATTCTATCCAGATCAGCAAAAATGGAATCGGAAAGACGAAGACGAGAGGCAACTCTAGATGCAAAGGAAGGAGCAGATTTGAAATGAGTAGAAGAATGGAGGGTCGAGTCATCGGCATATGAATGGATAGGGTTAGATGAACAGCTGAGAAGATCATTAATGAAAAGTAAGAATAGAGTAGGACAAAAGACAAAACCCTGATGAGCACCACTATTGACAGGATAGGAAGAAGAAGTCGCTCCATCAACAACAGCCGAAATGGAAAGATTAGAAAGAAAGCTAGACATAAGTAAGCAAAGAGAAGGAGGAAACCCAAAAGAGTGGAGCTTGAAAAGCAGTGACGCATGCCATACCCGGCCAAATGCCTTAGATATGTCAAGCGCCACCACGCAAGTCTCCCCATGGTTCCTAAGGGCAGAAGACCATAGATCTGTAAGATAAGAAAGTATATCACCAGTAGACCTCGAACGTCGAAAGCCATACTGATGATCAGAAAGAAGGGAATGAGATTCCAGATGATCCAAGAAGTGAAAGTTAAGAAGGGTTTCAAAGATCTTAGACAGAATACAAGTGAGAGCTATAGGGCGATAGTTAGAAGGATCAGAGCGGCTACCTTTTTTCGGAATAGATTGGACTAATTCGCGCTTCCAACGCTGATGAAAATTATTGGTATTAAGCAAAGAGAGAAAAGTTGAACGAGGGATGGAGTTAGCTCAGACGCACACTCCCTTAAAACTCGGGGAGGAATGCCATCAGGGCCGCTTGCCTTCCTAACGTTCATAGATTTCAGAAGCATATGCACCTGATCAAAAGTAATCACAGGTAAAGGCATGGGACCTCCGAGATTAGAAGAAGTAGGAGGGGGATTGCCGGAGTCGTCCAGGGTTGAATTAGAGGAGAATAGGAGGCCGAAGAGATTAGCCTTTTCAGTTGGAGTGTTAGCAACAGAGCCATCAGAGCGAATAAGAGGAGGAAAGGAAGATTTACAGAAGTTGTTAGAGATGTTTTTGGCAAGAGGCCAGAAAGATTTATCAGTAGGAGAGTTTAGAAGCTCAGCACACCTTCGTTTTGTGAAAGTCCGCTTTGCTCGTCGAAGAATATCCCTGCAACGATTCCGAGCAGAATGAAAATTAGCAAGAGTGATAGGAGAAGGAGAGCCTGAATGGCAAGAGAGCAGGCGTGATCGAACCATGGATTCTGAGGAGAGAAAGATTTAGTTGAAGAAGGAATGAACCTGCTCATCCCATCAACGATTGCAGCCCCCACCTTATCAGCAGAGACTGACGCGTCTTTAGAGACAAAAACAGTCCATCCAAGGATAGTTAGCATAGAAGCAACGCAAAGCCTCCCAGTCAGCCCGATCAAAGTGCCAGAAGATACGCTTAGGGCAGGGTGGAGCAGTTTTGGAGAGAAAGCTTGAAAATTAAGAGTAATTAGGTTGTGGTCAGATTTACCAATAGGTGCGAAGACAGCGTATTTATAGAGAGGACGACTAGTAGTGAAACATAAGTCAAGAGTGTTTAAGAATTGGTTAGGATGATCCGGAATGTGTGTTGGTTCTTTAATCAGTTGCTCCAGATCGTTGAGAATGCTGAATGATTCGGCCTCCTCCCCTCCTTGGATCAGTATGAGAGGAACCCAACCATTCAGTGTTGTGTACATTGAAATCCCCTAAATAGAGGACCTCAGTATTTGGATGTGAAGATGTAACAGTCTCGTGAGAAGTGGTTAGGTATTCAAAAAAGGTAGAAAAATCTGTTTTATTAGTAGAACAGTAGCAGAAACACAAGATTATCGTAGTGGTAGGAATAAAGATTTTAAGCCACAGAAGATCGAAGTTAGGAGATTCAAGATTCACAAGACGTGTTACCGGAGTGTTAGTGTTAACGTAGGCACAAACTCCACTCTTTATCGGAAATTATGAAATAAGTTATAGTTGGATATATTAAAAAAGTTTGAGGAGGAATTCTTAGATATCTGGGGCTCAGACAATAGCAAAAGGTTAGGACGAGAACTAGAGAGGTGGTATTCCCCAGAGGCCAAATTAGAAAATATGCCACGTACGTTGGCGAAGTGTATAGAAAAACCACGCCTGCGCACACCCGCCATTCTACACTCACAATCACGATTAAATCAGACAAACAAGAAAATAGACAAAGAAAAAAAACTAGCAAGCAGACAAACAAGCAATCAAACAAACGTAACGTACCGATATACTGCATTTGAAGGTTTGCAAATCAAAGGAAGTTAGGAAAATAGGTAAAAGAAGTATTTCAGGCGATACCAATAGGGTACATGTAAGATTGAGCATAGCGGCAGAGTCTGTCGTCAAATAATTGAACATTGGATGGATGAGACTGTGTAGAATATCGTGTCGCTCGAGTCTTTCTCAGTTTAGGAGGTATGCGATGCGACGTTGTAATAGCAATAGTAGAGAAATTAGCACATAAGTTTGTTGGGCTGAAAGAGATTTCATAGAGGTAATAAGAGCGAGAGTTTATAAGATGAAGAAGTCTTAGACTCCACTCTTTCGATGAGAACTGTTTGAGTGGATTGAGTGGAACTACTCCTATATAAAGAGCAAGCAACTAGGATGAAGCGAAAAAATTCCGAAGTAGCCTCAGAACACTTTACCTCTTAAGTTTATTTAGAAAGAAAAGTAATGTGATCTTCCAAGAAAGATCACGAGAAAAGCTGCAAGAAGAATTTTACCTGAAGACCCCCACTTCCATCCATTTAAAATGACGGTTGTGCAAGAACGCAATGCGACCGATTTGTTTGGCTGCAGGAGTTATGAGAATATTTTGCAGCATGTTCAGAAAGATGCACTATTACTCTTTTGTGCAATGACGAAGGTCATTTTCACTCGAGTGGCTGTGTAAACATGCAAACAAAAGTTTCTCTACTAGTCTGAAGATAATCCTCGTATACTACACGAAAGACTCCAAGAGGGTGACTATGAAGATCGTTGTTGCTGATGTTGACATCATGACCTCATGGGTCATTATTTCTTATATGAGTGGTATCTGTGTTACCGTAACCTCTCTCCATTACATCCATATAAGGTTGCGAAGTCTGGGAAGAAGCTGAAGATGTTGGTGAGGGAGTTTGTAATAAAATGTTCTTCTAAGAGATTGAGAGTAAATCCAACAAAAAGTAAATATGGATTGTGGTGGAGATGAAATACCAAGAAGGCATGAATGAGAGGGTGTTGAAGTAGGGGGAGAGAAATTTGAAGAGGTAGAAGTGTTTACATATCTGGGAATTCTGATGGAGGGAAAAGGGGGATAGAAAAATGAATAAAGAATTGAGTGATTTTGAAAATGAAAGTGATGGGGGGATAGAGGAAGGTATGGAAGAGGAGATTACAGAAAGAAGTAAAGGTAAGAATATTTGAATATATGTCTACTAAATATAATATATGGATGTGAAACATGGATCATGAATGCACAGGCAAGAAAAAGATTTAATGATTTTAAAACAAAGGGACTTAGTGCGGTATGTGGGTTGAGGAGGGTAGATAGAATAAAAAGCGAAAAAATAATCAAATGTGTGGATGAAGGAGAGGAATAGTGGGTAGACCGGAGGAGAGAGTATTATGATAATTTAGGTATATTCGTACAATGAATGAGGATAGCATTATAGGTAGAGTGATGAGATTGGAGGTGAGAGGGTGCAAGGGGAAGGGAAGGTCAAAGTGGAGATGGATCGATGGGGTGAGTGAGAATTTGGGGGTGAGAGATCAGAGTGCGATAGAATGTGTGTGTGTTTGTGTGTGTGTGTGTGTGTGTGTGTGTTTGAGGAAATTGTGGTGGGCACCATCCCACGAAAGTGGGAAAGGTGAATGAATATATGTATATATATATATATATATATATATATATATATATATATATATATATTATATATATATATATATATATATATATATATATATATATATATATATATATAATCTTTGTTAAAATTATTAGAATCATTCGTATTTAATTTGCATCAAAGTATTCGGAGAGTTCGTTCCTTTTTTTTTTATCGAATATGAATACAAAAAAAGTTCATCATCCAGATAATTCGAATCCGAATAATGAGCATTCGTCACATCACTTATATATATATATATATATATATATATATATATATATATATATATATATATATATATATATATATATATATATATATATATATATATATATATATATATATATATATATATAAGCCAAAAAGACGAAGGCCTAAATAGATTTAACCAGTGTGATCAAACCAAACTAGTAGTCGACATGATCCAATACACAGCGTTTGAAAGTGTGGAAGTCGATGTAAGTGGGAAAAATAGATGAAGGAAAAGTGTAGCAGATTTTAACATAAAAGAGCGAACTCAGCGGTTACGTTTGGGGTCAGAGCTGGACAGAATTTACTATGCTCTGTGGATATAGATAAGACACACAAGCCCTCGAAGAAGGAGGCATAATATTTGAAACTTTAGAAGAGTAGTTTTCTTCGTAATAGTGAGTAAAAGAAGGAAGATGCAACAGCTCGAAGAATAGAAAGAAATTGAGAAGAGCTAGTAAGAGCAGGAGATGCTAAGTTGAAAGATCCTAGATTCCGCTTTTTTTTAATGAGGCAGAATATATGGAACCTCCAAGCATATTAGATCCAAACTTCGTATAAACAAACTCCTCCACACTCATCAAGCGAATGGTGTGGCTTGAGAATATGCTGAAGGGCCTCTGAACACCCAGTGAGGGAGACTATGCGATCCTTCCAAGAAAGATAAGGCAAAAACAAAGTACTAAGAATATTATTCACAGAAGTTCTGAGTTATGTTTTTTCGATTAAGATGTTGTAGTTGAGAAGCTGATATAATAGGTAGATGAATGAGCAAAGTTTTTAAGGCATTACAAAACCATCATATTTTTATTGCCTCAACAGGCAATGTGAAAATGTGATAAAAGAAATACAAAAGAGATCAGAGGTAAATTGCTCCAATACCACTCACTAAGAATTAACTATTGGTTAACTAGTGGGTATTCTTTCAAATTGAAAAAAGTAATGGGGTAAAATCATTGGTATAAGAGTAAATAGGAGTAGAAGTGACAGTTGGGAGATTAATATTGAAAGGTAGGAAAATAGCTGAGAAAGAACAAAACCCAAAGTAACTCCACTATTGATATACTTTTAAAGGATCAATGAACTGGATCCGTCTAAAATAGATGTCTTAGAACATCCAGAAAAAGATATCAGAAACCTTAGGAAAGAAGAACAGATATCTAAAACTAAAGTTTATAAATAAAGATTTGTGCAGACCGTATCGAAATCTTTCTCAAAATAAAAAAAATAAAAAAAATAAAAATAAAAAATCACCGAAATGTTGTCGAGCAGAGGACAAAGAGTCAGACAAATAGAAAATTAAAAAAAACATTAGTTGCTTGCGGATACTGACAATCTAATAATATATATATAAATATATATATATATATATATATATATATATATATATATATATATATATATATATATATATATATATATATATATATATATATATATATATATATATATATATATATATATATATATATATATATATATATATATATATATATATATATATATATATATATATATATATATATATATATATATATATATATATATATATATATATATATATATACAAAGGACATCTTTGCGATATGTAAGAGCCGAAAAGTTTGCTTCAAGTTTTTATACAAATATAAAAGGGAAAATATACAAAGAATTACAATGCGATTCATAAGTGTATCTTCAAAAGCTGTTACAAATGTGGCAGATTTGTTCAAAATGTGATAAAAGAAAAACGAGACAGCAATAACCAAACAGATTTCACTAATAAATAATAATAATAATAATAATAATAATAATAATAATAATAATAATAATAATAATAATAATAATAATAATAATAATAATAATAATAATAATAATAATAATGATAATAATGATAATAATATAATAATAATAATAATAATAATAATAATAATAATAATAATAATAATAATAATAATAATAATAATAATAATAATAATAATAATATAATAATAATAATAATAATAATAATAATAATAATAATAATAATAATAATAAAAATAATAATCTAAAAAATTTACGAGAGTCTTTGATGAACTTATGATAAAAAGAATTTTAAAAATCATTTAAAAGCCTCATTATTTCAGTCAAAGGCTCATAAAAATTTTTCACAATTAAAAGTCTTTTATTAATCTCTCACTCTCTCTCCGTATATATATATATATATATATATATATATATATATATATATATATATATATATATATATATATATATATATATATATATATATATATATATATATATATATATATATATATATATATATATATATATATATATATATATATATATATATATATATATATATATATATATATATATATAGCTTTAACTTTATTTCAATGTTTCTGTTAAGGGACGTTTATCGGAGCCAATAAATACCCCAAAATGTGGGAGGATTTCGAATGTTTTGTTAAAATGGGAACTTTGAGCAAAATGGTCTATGAACTTACTAACGGCTTACAATCACTCACTCTCTCTTTATTATCTTAATTTTAAAAAAAACTCAAAAAAAGAATAACCCAACAATCATTTTCTATTATTTTTTTCTAAATTGATGTAGAACAATTCATTCAAGATGATGAAGAGATCTAATACAATGTTAAACATTCAAAATGTTATTGAAGCGAAAGAAGTGAAAGAAGGTACTCTTTACTAATTCAGAACCATTGATTGAAAAAGCGATTTTGGAAATTTCAGTTCTTGAATTAAAGAAATGTATCGAGATCATTGTTATTTACTAGTAAATTTTGGCTCCCATTCTATAACAGATGAAAACATTGCAAATAATAGTTGCAGTTGTAGACAACCACCGTTCATCCTTTAAAATCTATTAATATCGGTTTTTCACAGGAATCTTTCTATTCTCAATTGTTTTCTACTTTTCATTAATGACCTTTCTTGTACTTTATCATCTATCGACTCCTATGCCGACGACTCTATCTTTCATTACTCCTTTCATTTTGATAGGCTTCTCACTCAACAGCTATTAATTAACGCTAAGAGAGAGACCATGGTATAGCTGACCTCTGGACTTTCTCGAATTTCTAATTGGGGCTGAGGAAACATGATCTTTTTCAATGCCTCAAAAACTAAGTTCTCCAATTTTCTAGTTGACTCTTATCACACAACTATGAAATCTTCTAAAACGCTCAACTCAAACCCTCGTCTTTTTAATATTCTCGAAGTTTCTTTCTCTCGCGATCTTTCACGGAAGGATAAAATTATTCTCTTAGAGGTTGGGTGTTAAGAGGCCCCTTTGGAATTTCTTTACGTAACTCCAGTTGTTTGTTGTTTATAGGAGTTCTCCCCTTTGTGGGTTACACCTCACATTTGGAGTGGTTCTACTTTTACAGCTCTTTTTGAAAAGGTGAGGTCTAGGGATTTTTGTCTTAACTCAATCGCGTCACTCCCTCTATAATATCGCCATTACAACGAAAACTGTTTTTTTGAACTCTCCAGTCGCATACTGAACACCATTGAGAAGAGCTCATGCGAAACGTCTTTTTACATAGTTTCATCCTTCCTCTATCCAATCCTCAGACCTTAGACTTTGCCGCTGTGATTAATATAACATACATTGTACAGATAAAGTCTGGAACACATTTTCTCAATCAACTTTTTTAATTTCCTTTGACTTGCGCATCTTCGACGTCTTATGTTGACCTTTATTTTGGATATTTACCCACCAGAAAGCGCATATATATATATATATATATATATATATATATATATATATATATATATATATATATATATATATATATATATATATATATATATATATATATATATATATATATATATATATATATATATATATATATATATATATATATATATATTTTATTTATTAATAATATATAATATATAATATATATATATATATATATATATATATATATATATATATATATATATATATATATATATATATATATATATATATATATATATATATATATATATATCAGGGAAAAATTTTCCGCACGCCAGGATTCGAAACCACTGACAACAGCGTCGCCGTTAGAAAGTGAACATAAGACTCTACACTGAGCCTTCCCAAAAAAAGATAGTAGAACAGTTTTCAAGCTCTACGCCGCCTTCCCAAAACAGAAGGCATAGTAGAACAGTTTTCAAGTTCTTATGCTTCGAATCACTGTAGCAACTTGGTACTCGGTGAGTCTTTTCAACTTAATACTAGAATAGATAAAAGAGGATACTGTTACAATTTTATTATAATGTTTCAAACCAACCAGGAATTTGCCGGAAGAGATTCCTAATCATGGAAAAATCAAAAAATTTCTAGTCAGTCGAAAAAGATCTTTTCTACTGTGGAGTTGACAAAATTCATTTGTGCTGTGCAGCCATCGAATAACAACTTGTCATTGTTGTTGTTTGAAATGTTATTTGAGGTGGAGTTAAAATTCTGTCAATATACAACTTCATTGTTGTTATGTGGTAAATTATCTCTACAGCTGTCGAGTCGCTCAAACTTTATTACAGTTGAGTCGAAAAAACACTTTCCGCTGTTTAGTTGGAAAATTTTGATACAGTTGAAATTATATCTTTCTACTGTTTGTGGATGAAAACTTTACTTCTGTTAAAGTCTGTGGAAATTCATTTATAAGAATTAGTCTACAATAAGACAAAATAAGGAATATTTCTAGAGCTCTTATATGATCCAGTGGTATCTATTAAGAAGAGCAAGATAATTCTTATTGCAAAAGCAAAATAAATCAACCGACCTAAATTTCAAGAAATTAGTGAGGAAAAGTTCTAATTTGGAATATTGCATCACCTACAATTTAACGAAGAGGAAAATTCGAATCAACAATTCATTCGAGTTTCTATAGAAGGGCACAACTTTTCTAACAACTTCAAGAAATAACATCTGATTAGTTTCAAGGCTGTTTTCAACTTCAATGCATGGTTAGTAGTCCTTCTTTCCTCTGTTAAAATTTGCGTGTTTGCCGTTTTAAATTCCAAAATACTTCAAATTTTAATAATTAAATTAATTTATTCGACTCATTAAGCTGTGTTAAATACGAATATTTTTATATAAACTATAAATATTCCTGTTTTTCTTTTCATATACTTTCAGGAATCCGAAAGCCGATTTGAGCAATCATTTCTTTTTGGAATTTCCGTGTTTCCGAATCACCGTATTGTGTTTTGTGTGCTTATCATTTGGAAGGTGAAATCAATTTATATTGCTGCTAGAACAAAGTTTGCGTCAAAATCTAACTATTTGTAAATAAAACTTAAAACTTTTAAGTTTCTTACTATATATTTTTTAAACCCCATTTAAACCGTACTTAGATTTTAATAATACACATAAAAGGAGATCGGAAGCTAAAGATGAAAAAAAGTTAACGCAATAAGAGCAGGAGTAGAAGTTAAACAAAGATAAAAAATGTTTGGTTCCTCTTCATGAAAATCAGGATTAAAAGTGGAAAGCTTCACCATCTGCTCAATGTCAGTTTGGATAGAGAAGAGGTAGGCAAGTTCACCAGATGTATCTTGAGAGTAGAGGAAAACCATTGGCGGTATTGAACTTTGAAATCACCACGAATGATAATTTCAGAAAAAGGATGAGATAAGAGAATATGCGTTATTTTGGAGTTTGGATAAAAAAGAAATTACAGATGTTGAGTAGGGTTACGTGATAAATAGACAGGATTAAATTAGTCGTAGATTTTCAGGAAAGGGTAAGCCATAGAGCAAAGAGATCAGAATAATTATAATAAATTTATTTCAAATTAAACTCTCCTAGTATGGTAATATAAAATTAACTTTGTTACATTTAAATCAAAACCTGACTCGAAGGTTGCTAATTTTATAAGTGATCTACCTTTATCAATGGCAATGGAAAAATGTTTATTAACATTATTTGACTTACAAAAATTCATGTATTAATTACTGAGTTAAGTATAAGATAAATAAATTGTATTTAGATTTCAGGATACGTGGAAATTGCACTGTTTGATCATGTAAATGTTGCAACAAAGGATTCTCTTCTGTTATGCATACCTGCTAATTTAAAGTATTTAAAAGTCAAATTTAATATATTAATAAAAGAATTTCAACTTATGGCACGACAATTAGAATCATAGTATGGGTTTTTGTCAGTTATTAATTTCAGTTTCTTACTCAAGATTGGTTTCGTTTATGAGTTTGATAGAGTAAACAAATTGAATTATTTAAACACACACAAACACACACACACACACTCCATTGTCTTTCATTTGTAGTGAATCACATTTCTGTGGAAACTTCAACCAAATGCCACAACTATTCTACAAGAATTGCTCTAAAAGATATTTTTTTTTTTTATCGATTCTGTCCTCTTTCAAGTCAAGAGAATAATATAACATAGTTGTAATTTTAATAATTATTTATTATTTAATTATTTCTATAACTCTAATGATTCTTTAAATATTCTTGTTTGAAAAGTTTCTCAATCTTTACATTTTGATTTTCTTAGAAATATTAATTTATTTGATGTCTTTTTTTATACTATAAGTCTAAATGTGTAGAGAATAGGATGCTGCACCAGTCAAGTTGGTTAAACATGTCATTGCAAACGTCCATTTTGTGCACGTTAAATTCATACAAATAATTTGGCAAAAACTGTAAAAAAAAATATTCTAGGCACATTTTATTCATTGCTGAACTCAGCCATGATTCATAAACACTTACTAAATTTGAATATATATATATATATTATATAATATTTATATATATATAATATATATATATATATATTATATATATATATATATATATATATATATATATATATATATATATATATATATATATATATAATATATATATATATATATATAATATATATATATATATATATATATATATATATATATATATATATATATATATATATATATATATAATATATATATATATTATATATATATATATATATATATATATATATATATATATATATATATATATATATATATATATATATATATATATATATATATATATATATATATATATATATATATATATATATATATATATATATATAATGATAATTTGTAAAATAAAAAATGAAAGAAACAAATTTAAAAAAAAATATTTACAAAAATTAAATAGTATTATTTTTATAAATAAACTGACGAGTATTTTATTTGAAATTTTCCCAAAATAATAAGACTATTTCCTTCCATTCAAGAATTTTTTCAAATTCATTCTTTCATATTTCTTGTAAGGAAAAAATAACTTTGATCTTCTTTTAAAAAACTAATAAAAATATTCAATTTAAAAAAAAAAAATAAAAAATCGTAACGTTACATGAGAAACTTCGGATAAAAAACTTTCGAAAAACCGAAAACAAAAACGCGCCCCTCAAAAAAAAAAACATGATATATATATATATTATATATATATATATATATATATATATATTATATATATATATATATATATATAATATATATATATATATATATATATATATATATATATATATATATATATATATATATATAATATATATATATATATATATATATATATATATATATATATATATATATATATATATATATATATATATATATATATATATATATATATATATATATATATATATATATATATCTATATATATATATATATACTATATATATATATAATATATATATATATATATATATATATATATATATATATATATATATATATATATATAATATATATATATATATATATATATATTATATATATATATATAATATATAAATATCAGGGACGGGGTTTGCTGGCCGGTGTTAAAATGGCAAAAGGGACAGTCAATTTCAAAAAAAAAATTTTTTTTTTAATTTCAGCCGATTCTCTGAAATTTTCAGTGTATATAGCTTTTTTACCGTAAAAAATCCTTTTCTAGCGTTTTTTTTTTTTTTTTTTTTTTTTTTGGAAACTTTTTTTTTTTTTTTTGACCCTTTTTAAAAGAATGGCGGGCCAAACCAATTTTTGGAATGACTGAAATTTGGATATTTATTCAAAATTCTATGGCTACAAAAACTTCTAATAACTTTTGTTCCAGAGTTATGGAAAAAATGTTATAAGCAAAAACTGACAACTATCGAAAAAAATATTTTTGAAAAAAAAATTCAAAAAAAAAAATTTAAAACAAAATACAACTATAACATTTCTTATTTTTGGTGGATGCATAGAAAGGGGAGGCTACAAATTCTTCTATATACTTTATTCGATGCGTTGGTTTCGAGATATAGCCTCTCAAAAGGTCCATTTTTGACCAAATTTCAAAAATTTCCAAAGTTTGAGAGGCTATATCTCGCTTCAAACAAATAGCATTTAATAAATGCCCTGTCCCTAAACAATATCCAAAAATAAAAAATTTAATAGTTTTTTTTTTTAATAATTTTTTTTTCCAGAAGGGTACGATTTTTGCAAAAAAAAAAAATTTTTTTTTTTTTTTTTTTTTTTCTAGATGTGATATAAAAATCTATTCCACCAATGCAAGAAATTGGGGCTAAGATTATTCAATTAAATTTTCAGCTCATGTGGACAGTGGTTTGACCAATTATTCATTTTTTTCAATTTGGCTCCAAATAATTTAAACTTTTAGAAAAATGCTCGAAATCAACTCAGAACTTTGGAAAAATGCATATACCTTGAAAATTTCAGCTCAATCAGTCAAATAATAAAAAAATTCAAAACAAAATATAAGAAAAAAAGATTTTTTCTTTTTCTTTCTTTTGACCACTCCTTTTCCGCTAGTGAATGTTCATTTTGTGTTTTGATTTTAAATACTCCATAAAGATTTAGGTGAAATTTTTTTACTTGTGGCAGCCGGAGGTTCTCTTCTAATTTTCTGATGCAAATGTTACATTTAGCTATTTCGAGCCTATCCTGACACATTGTAAAGTACTCCAATACTGCAGAAGCTGATCTTTTAGTATATTGACTGAAAGTATAAACAAAATAATAATTTAAAATATAGCTATTGATACAAGTTTGATACATAGCAATAAATAACAATGATATGTATAATACAGGTTATATTGATAATTTTTATTTTACATTTTTTCAAACAAAAGGTAAAATCACTATTGAAAAAAAAAATTTTTTAATTTTTTTCTTTTTTTAATTACTTATACAAAACTGTAATTTTCTGAAAATTTTTCGGAGAAAATGATTTAATCATTAATTTAAGTGAATGTTGGCTATTCTACTCCTTCCTTACAATTAAATAAACTCAATTAAATTTATTCTAATTTTTTAACCTAAAATTTCAGTGCTTTTGACCTCTACAAATTTTAGGAAACCCCGGCCAACCCCGGTGAACCCAACCCCGGGTCCCTATATATATATATATATATATATATATATAATATATATAATATATATAGGTATATATATATATATATATATATTTAAACTTATCATAAAATGTAAATGAAGAAAGAAATCAAATAAAACATAGGAGTAGCTTTGCAACAGATGTTTAAAGTTGTATCCTGCAATATTTGTGGAGGTTCGAACCCAATTTTGACCTTGGCAACAATCTTTCTTAATATTTGTTCTGTTATTCTTCGCCTTCATGTATATGAGGATTGCTTTGGGGGAAAATATCTGCCCATATCTCAATATTAAAAAAAAAAAGTGAAAGAATCGGGATTATTGGAAAATATATTTTGGAATTCAAAAGACCACCGAAAAATTCCGGCAACGTTGCCATTCTTTCATTTGCAAAAGTTTTTAATTAAACTTGATGTTGTCGATTTGAAAAGACTGGAGATTCACGAAACTTCAATTCAATCCTTTTACTTAATTATTTAAACAAATTCAAAGTCTTTGAAAAACTACATTGCTGACACAAAAAATTGAATAAACGCCATAGTGTAAATTTATCTTTTCCACGACATCAGTCTGCTGACTTCGAGTGTAGTACTGCAAAATGAAGAATATTTTGTCGAAAATGTGCTTGGTAATAAGTTCTACCCTCTTATCTTTATGAATCACCCGATATATATATATATATATATATATAGTATATATATATATATATATATATATACTATATATATATATATATATATATATATATATATATATATATATATATATATATAATATATATATATATATATTATATATATATATATATATATATATATATATATATATATATATATATATATATATATATATATATATATATATATATATATATATATATATATATATATATATATATATATAATATATATATATATATATATATATATATATATATATATAATATATATATATATATATATATATATATATATATATATATATATATATATATATATATATATATATATATATACATGTATATATATATATATTATATATATATATATATATATATATATATATATATATATATATATATATATATATATATATATATATATATATATATATATATATATACATATATATATATATTATATATATTATATAATATAATAGATATATATACATATATATGTATATTTTTATATATATATATATATATATATATATATATATATATATATATATATATATATATATATATATATATATATATATATATATATAGATATATATATATATATATATATATATATATATATATATATATATATATATATAATATATATATATATATATATATATATATATATATATATATATATATATATATATATATATATATATATATATATATATATATATATATATATATATATATATATATATATATATATATATATATATATATATATATATATATATATATATATATATATATATATATATATATATATATATATATATAATATATATATATATATATATATATATATATATATATATATATATATATATATATATATATATATATATATATATATATATATATATATATATATATATATATATATATATATATATATATATATATATATATATATATATATATATATATATAATATATATATATATATATATATAATATATATATATATATATATATAGACAGTCGATTCAGCGGGTCAAAAATCGAAGCAATTTATATGAAATATATCTTACACTAAATTCATAATATCCTTAAAATAGTCTTTCATAAATAATTTAAAACCGCTAACTTTTAAATCTCTTCTCTCCTCTCTCTCTCTCTCTCTCTCTCTCTCTCACACACACACACACACACACACACACACACACACACAGCAACTCGAGCTCGTTTTATTCGTGCAGTTTTTGTGTACATCCGGTTTTGTGATGGATACCTTTGGAGAATAAGCATCAAGAGAAGAATAGCCGACTTTGTCGATCCCTAGTTCTTAAGGGTCCTTTCCCCCCCTACTTTATTGATCTTTTAAACTCTTCTATCCCTCCCCACCCCCACCCCTCTTACTCTTCCACAAGCTTCTAAATAAACTACTCAGATGGTTTTCATAAAAAATAAAAAAGCTCCATTACTTAGTTAGGTG
>SEYY01004198.1:27500-32500 GCA_009176605.1 Armadillidium nasatum
ATAATTTATTGGTTGTTAAACCTGCCGTCTATCCTTCAAGTTAAAAAAAACTAAAAAGAAGAAGAAGAAAAAGAAGAAGAAGAAGAAGAAGAAGAAGAAGAAGAAGAAGAGAAGAAGAAGAAGAAGAAGAAGAAGAAGAAGAAGAAGAAGAAGAAGAAGAAGAAGAAGAAGAAGAAGAAGAAGAAGAAGAAGAAGAAGAAGAAGAAGAAGAGAGAGAGAGAGAGAGAGAGAGAGAGAGAGAGAGAGAGAGAGAGAGAGAGAGAGAGAGAGAGAGAGAGAGAGAGAGAGAGAGAGAGAGAGAGAGAGAGAAAATATTTGAATAATTTTTTTTCCTATAGGCTTTTTCATATACAGTACCTTAACTTCCTTTTACTATTTAACATTTACAATTGAAATTAATATTAATATTATTATATTATTATTATTATAATTATTATTACTATAACTATTACTATTATTAAAGTTATTTTTTGTTACTTGCATATTTTGAATTAAGTATTTTGAAACAAAATAAAATAATTTTATAAAATAAGAGCCAAACTATTAAATTTTTTTTTTAAAATTCCTTTATTATTAAAAAAGTATTATCATATACTTTACACCTATTAATTAAAATATGCAATGGAGAATATCAAATAATTAATTTAACAAGACCATTAACAGTCACTGGATGAGGAGAACAGGCAATTAGTAATGATGTTACAACTTTATTTAATTGGAATACTTGTAAACAATGATTCTATGTCATAGCATGTCATATCACATTTTTTAAAGGAGAGGTAGGATACAAACTCGCAAGCTGGAATGAATCGATAATAGTGTACTCATTGGTGGTGAGTGGTTCCACAAATACGTACAGAACTTAACAGTCCCCTTACATCTCAGTAACCCTCAAATGTCAGACCCCATTCTCAAGTTAACAATCTCCCAATAGCCAAAGGAAGTTTTGAAATGAATACTACTGCATCAGATCCTAGAGACAGAAAAATATTAGGGCTTCCACAAGTTCTTGCAGAACTAACCATTAACTTACATCTCAGGAACCCTCAAATGTCAGACACCATTCTAAAGTCAATAATCTCCCAATAGCCAAAGGAAGTTTTCAAATAAATACTACTGCATCAGATCCTAGAGAAAGAAGAGTATTAGAAAGTCTGTACATCTAGACAATAAAACCAGAATTCAATATTGATAATTCTTTTACTAAATTATTTTTATCTTTAAAATTTTTATTAAAAAAAAATGATTTTAAATTTTGTTCACTTTGGTTTTAATATTTTCAACACTGTGGCCCCAATTTTTAATTTAATAACCAAATAATTTATAACTGATTTTAAGTATTTGACCTCGGGTTTTTCTATTATTCCCCACCCACTGACCTTCTCCAATTACATTTAATAGTGTATATAACCTTTCATGTTTTAATTTTCACTTTTATTATTACTATTGTTGTTAATGAAATTTTATTATTATTATTATTATTATTATTATTTATTATTATTATTATTATTATTATTATTATTATTATTATTATTATTATTATTATTATTATTATTATTATTATTATTATTATTATTATTATTGTTATTATTATTATTATTATTATTATTATTATTATTATTATTATTATTATTATTATTTATTATTATTATTATTATTATTATTATTATTATTATTATTATTATTATTATTATTATTATTATTATTATTATTATTATTATTATTATTATTATTATTATCATAATTATTAAAATTATTATCATTATTATTACTAATGTCCATTTATTTTATGTAATAATGTATTCTTACTATTTTAAATTTGTTTTAGCTGATGATGGGTTAAGGCAGACTTGAAACGTCCTGATGTTGAATAGAATTTTCCTCTTCTTCCTTTTTATCATATATAATAATAATAATAATAATAATAATAATAATAATAATAATAATAATAATAATAATAATAATAATAATAATAATAATAATAATAATAATAATAATAATAATAATAATAATAATAATAATAATAATAATAATATTAATAATAATAGCAATTAGACAAATTCTTTGAGAGAAAATGCTTTAATATGCCAATTTAAAGCAATTATTAAAAGCATAAAATAAAATTGAACTTTAAATTTATCGGTTTTCAATTTTAGCGAAAGCCCAAAAATTGGAAAATAAATTTTAATTTTATTCACTTAATGCTTTCGACAAGTTGAAAAGATAAATTGATGGAAGTTTTAATTAGCAAATTGATGTAGTGATTTATGCCTTACCGACTATATATATATATATATATATATATATATATATATATATATATATATATATATATATATATATATATATATATATATATATATATATATATATATATATATATATATAATATATATATATATATTATATATATATATATATATATATATATATATATATATATATATATATAATATATATATATATATATATATATATATATATATATATATATATATATATATATATATATATATATATATATATATATATATATATATATATATATATATATATATATATATATATATATATATATATATATATATATATATATATATATATATATATATATATATATATATATATATATATATATATATATATATATATATATATATATATATATATATATATATATATATATATATATATTGGGTGAGTCGGGAAGAACGAACCAAACTCAAGGAGTGGATTGTACACATTATAATAATATAAAAAAAACATGTTTTTTTTCCGATTTACATTTGTTTCCATTTTATAGCTTGATGACAATTAAACAAAATATCACACATTAACATTTGGCTTGTCATAGAGTTATTTTAATAAATGTTCGAAAATACCGCCATTGACCTCTAAACAATTTCGGCTTTGTCTACAAAGAGGCGGCTGTTGCTCTCCTAATTGCTTCATGTTTTCTTTTAATAACGCTTGCAGCATTTTGAATACGTCGAAATAGTACATCTCGAGTGTCCACTTTCATTTTGTATACATCAGTTTTGAACCAGCCTCATAAACAATAATCTAGTATTGTAAGGTCTGGAGATCTTAGAGGCCAACTAATTGGATCACTGCGACCAATCCAAAGCTCTGGAAACCTTTCGTCTAAATGTTGCTTGACCTGACGAGCGAAATGTGCGGGTGCTCCATCATGCTGAAGGTACGTATGTATTCGGATGGGAGGAACATCCTACAATTGTCCTTCTAATTATTTTTGCAACAATTTGAAATAGTGGTCTCCTGTGAGGCGATTTTCAAATATGAAAGGCTCAATTAAATACCCATAAACCATTCCACACCACACGTTTACCGTAAACCTATGCTGAAAATTGCTCTAGACTGTTGCGTATGGATTTTCGTCTGTGTCTTTTTACATTATTATGCTGTGTAAAATCCACTCCTTGAGTTTGGTTCGTTCCTCCCGACACACCCTGTATATATATATATATATATATATATATATATATATATATATATATATATATATATATATATATATATATATATATATATATATATATATATATATATATATATATATATATATATATATATATATATATATATCTCGATGAATGAGAATCTCAAAATACAGTTAAAATGTTTCAGCTATTCGAAATTCAAACCAACTCCAGAATTGAAATGCAACAATGAACAAATGTATATTGGCAGTTATTCTATCCCGTGTAATTGCGAATGTTTTTCAGTTTTGGAAACAAACCAACAAGAAGACACATGATATGACTCAGGATCGTATACCTTTGTGAAAGGTGGGCCTACAAGATATCCTCACTCCTAATTAAGAGGCAATAAAATAAATAGCATTGCTGAATTTACAAAACATTTTGTAAACCAGCACACTCAAATTTACAAAACATTTTGCGTTTCACATGCAACAGAAGGGAGATCTCTCCAAGAACAACAATTCTTCCTGTTTCACGGGTAGTGATTACCAAAACTCTCAACGTTAAAGATTACTCATGACAATTACACTTTGGTTGATCATTTCTCCGAAAATGAAATGATCCACAGTTTCATTCCTGTGTTCTCTTTACAGACGAGGTAAAAATTTGTATTATATTCGATAATGAACATCCACAATGTGCATTAATAACCCACTCCAATATTTAAGCTAAGATATATTCTCGACATCAGAAAACAAAGTTTCTTGTAGCGTACTTGCTAGTATCGATGGTGATTATCTGCTAGGATAGAAATTTTTGCCGTAAATATTTTTATGATACAGTTCCATATTGTTGTGAACATTTGCAATAAAATCAGTTCCTTCAGTATCTACCTGAGGTAGACCAACTTCCATTATACACTTGTACCGTGTGGCTTTCCTATCCTGAAGTATATTTATAATCTTTCCTGTACCAGAAATATTTTCCTTTCAAATGTTCAGAAATGGTTACTTACCATTTCTGTTTCAAAATCGTAAAATGAGTAAAAATGTTTTAGGTAAGATAATGATTTTAGATTCGCATCAAAGAGAATATAGAAAAGTAGGAAATCAGTGCCAGCATCTGTAGGTGTTCATTAATTCAGCCGCACATGCACACACACAAATATATATATATATATATATATATATATATATATATATATATATATATATATATATATATATATATATATATATATATATATATATATATATATATATATATATATATATCTAATTCTTCTACTCTTATCTCTGATATCCAGTATGGCTTACATTAGAAACGACCTACTGGTGATCTCCTTTCCATTCTCTCTGACTTATGATCTTCCGCTTTTTGGTATTTCGGTGAATCCTTTGCACAAAGTTTGATTTCCAAACTTTCCTCTTTTGGAATTGAGTTTTGGTGACCTTCTCTCTGATTTCCTTTATGGCCGTTCTATTGCAGCTGTTGTAGACGGCCATCGTTCTTCCTTTAAATATATTAATAGTGGTGTTCCTCAAGGATCTGTCCTAT
>SEYY01004198.1:40000-42500 GCA_009176605.1 Armadillidium nasatum
AAATATTAAATTCAAACACTTATATATAAATATTATATATATATATATATATATATATATATATATATATATATATATATATATATATATATATATATATATATATATATATATATATATATATATATATATATATATATATATATATATATATATATATATATATATATATATATATATATATATATATATATATATGCCTTCTTTATTTAAATTCTATTTCATTTGCTAATTAAGTTGACTGAAAGTTTAAAAGTAAAAAATTTAATTACTTGTGAATGTAAATATACACACACTCACATCTGCATGTATACACAGTGAACAGAGTATGTTGAAATGGTTTGGGAATCTTTGTAGGATGAACGAAGAGAGAATGTATAAAAAGGTATTTGTTTCAGAACGGAGGGTGTGAGAGATAGGGGGAGACCGAGGGGAAGTTGGATGAGTAATGTCAAAGAGCTGTTAAGGAACAGTGGGATGAATTGGGAGGAGGGTGTGTGGTAGACACCACCTCATGATTGTGGGAAAGGTTATATATATATTTATATATATAATATATATTATATATATATATTATATATATATATATATATATATATATATATATATATATATATATATATATATATATAATATATATATATAAATAATCATCTTCCCCCAGGAAGGACTTTCGTCCTGTCCGTGGGATCTTTCGACGAAGATCCTTGGGTTACAAGGGCCCACGGCGGATACCGCTATCTGGGCCAGGAATATCACGGATGCCGGAGATTATTCCCATCAGTGGCAAGAGAACTCCACTGATGTACTCGTTTAACGACTGAGTCATTCGGAGCTAAGCGCAAGGAGAAACCGCTCACATTTACCACTCCGGCCAGGCCACGAATCCTGGACCTCTCGTTTGCTATAACGAGTGCTCGATCGACTGAGCTACGGAGCCGCATATATATATATATATATATATATATATATATATATATATATATATATATATATATATATATATATATATATATATATATATATATATATATATATATATATATATATATTAATATATATATATATATATATATATATATATATATATATATATATATATATATATATATATATATATATATATATTTTTTTTTTAAATTTTTTATTTGCTATCATTTGATATAAATATAAAAAAAAAAAAAAAAATAAAAAAAATAAAAAAAATAAAAAAAAAAATTATATATCTATTATATATATATATATATATATATATATATATATATATATATATTATATATATATATATATATATATATATATATATATATATATATATATATATATATATATATTATATATTATATATATATATATATAATATATATTAAATACATTATATATAATTTATATATATATATATATATATATATATATATATATATATATATATATATATATATATATATATATATATATATATATATATATATATATATATATATATATATATATATATATATATATATATATATATATATATATATATATATATATATATATATATATATATATATATACAATCCAGTCACCTCACCACGGTCATCTAAGCACATTCGAATTAAACCAAACCTTGACACCTTAAAATCCACTTTCTAATCTTCAAAGCAACCAGGGGGTTGCTTTGAAGAATTCATGGGAGCAACTAGCTCCCATGAATTTTTTTTATTAATCATCCTATTTTTATTTTCTTTTTAAATAAAAAAAATTATATATTTCTAATTCAAAAAGGAAAAAAAGTATAACCTATAAATAGTGATGCAAAAAAAAAAAAAAAAAAAAAAAAAAAACGATAAAAAAAAAAAAATTGAATTTTTTTTTTTTTATTTTACAAATTTCTTTTTATATGAATGTTTACATTATTTTCATCATTATTCAAGGTTTTTTTTTTCTCTTCCTTCTCTTTTTTTAAATATACATTCTTATACTTAAATATTTTTATGTCGTCATATGCTCACTTCAATTTAAAAAAAAAATATTCATTAAGAAAATTTTTTACATTTTTTAAAATTTTGTATTTTTTCAAATAGAATATTTTTTTAAAGACTATTAAAGTCTTTAAGAATTGTAGTAATGTATCCATGGAACTTTCGGACGTGACGTCTGACATAGACAGTTCATACTCTTTATCAGGAAGTATATTTTTTCTCTTTTCAACATTTTTTGGCTTATTTCAAGTTTTAATTTTTTTACTGAAATATCTTTTTTTTAATAATATTTTTACTAAAAGTATTATCTTCTGCTATACGATAAAAGTATGGCAGGCGGAGTATGCAGTCTCCCATCTTTTTTCCCCTTATATCTTACTTATATTCATATATATAATTCATAATTCAGGTAGCTAACTGAGGAACCCACTTGATGGTATTTACAGCCTCGCTCCTCCCACTTTTCAACGGAATACTATTGGCTGTCAGTCATGCATTTATAATATCACTGTTGATAATAGTGGAAGTAACCC
>SEYY01004198.1:52500-55000 GCA_009176605.1 Armadillidium nasatum
ATAATAATAATGAATAATAATAATAATAATAATATATAATAATAATAATAATAATAATAATAATAATAATAATAATAATAATAATAATAATAATGAAAATAATAATAATAATAATAATAATAATAATAATAATAATAATAATAATAATAATAATAATAACACCTTGTATCATAATAATAATCATAATAAAAATCATTAAAAATTAATCATTAATAATTGAAGAAAAAGCTTTACCAGTTCACAAAATTCATGAGATAAACTTTATAATACATAAAATTTCTCTGAATAGAAGAAATAAAGTTTCAATTAGAATACAAATTTTGATTTTTAAATACGAAAATAAGAATTCTAGAAACTACTTATGCTATGATTATCTTCTAATTAAGCTTCTATGTGTTCTGAGGCAGAGGTTTCCATAGAAGCACGCAATTTTTATTCAAAAGTTTCAGCTAACTTTTGTCCTAGAAATAGATATTGG
Organism: Armadillidium nasatum; assembly: GCA_009176605.1. Lineage (NCBI taxonomy): Eukaryota > Metazoa > Arthropoda > Malacostraca > Isopoda > Armadillidiidae > Armadillidium > Armadillidium nasatum. The sequence continues at coordinate 52,979 of SEYY01004198.1, forward strand.
CCCATTTTAATCTATTCGTATATTCAGAGAATGGTTCACCGTCTGTAAGAATATTTTTCGGCATTAACCTTTCTATGTTAAATTTTTATAAATCATGAAAAGGTTATTTTATTTTTTATACTTATTGTAGACACAGAGATTTTTTTAGAGAGCGAAGCATGTTAATATTTCCATGAGTTTTATTATTCAGATAATGAACACGTTCGTCAAATTTCAAATTGTGTTGAACTATCAGACAACGATTTTATTGATTTCACTATTATGATCGTTTCTTCATCTATGTAAATATTCTTTTGCACATTGACCGGGAATTAAAAGATTATAGCTTGTTTTTGTTAATATCAAGAGAGATTATTGGCATATCTCCAATTAAAATTACTTTGAAAATCATTATTGATTAAGATGTGGATATGGATAAAATCTTTACCACAGGGATAGAAAACGGTATCTTATGCATATATGACAGGTTTACATTAAAGTGGACTTTTACGAGATTGTAAATAAATATTATGAAGTAAAAAGTTCCTAGGCATAGTCCCTGAGATAAGCTCGCCTTTATTTACTTGATATCTGGGTACGAGTTACTTATTTGAGTGTCCTGTTATCTGTTTTTAAAGTATAATCTAATAAAAGTGTGGCATTTGCATCTAGCACTAGATTTGTAAGGGTATTTATATCAATGGTATCGAAGATCTTAGATTAGTCAAGTGGGCATCTCCTGTAAAATCTTTTAAAGATAGACTTGTATATGTTTTCGGAAAATAGAGGATTAGTTAGCTTCGTATTTATCTCATAATTTTAAGAGTGTGACGTAAGGGATTACAGAAGTCCTGTCATCACAATAGGATAAATTATCTGCACAAGACTATAATTCGCAATGAAAAATCTCCTGAGATCCTTTCTCAGTACAATATATTTCAGGGATAAATTTCTTTTAATTTTTCTAGGAATAATATTTTCGGAAATAAAAAAAAAAAATTTCAAAGCAAGAACAGAGGAACAAAATTCATCCTTACATAGGCAGAATAAAGAAGGATTATAAAATACACATCAATGATGCAAGATTCATTTACGAAGCCAGAAATACTGTAAACTCAAGAAAATATTGAAGTCCTTTTTCAATTAAACATATAAATAATTTTAAAAAACTGAATATTAAAACTTTGGTCGATATTAGCAATAATATACTAAATATTTAAAGTTGGATGACTTTTTAAAAAGAGAAACGGGTGTGACCTCATGACGTCACATCATTTATTTCATTTACACCTTATTTTTGTTGCCTGTTACAAGATTTGATAGACGGAAGACAGGGTGTTCTTCCGAAAGACTCGGTCTTTATTTTAATGCTATTTAATTTTTTTTTAGTTTTTACTTATATATATATATATATAATATATATATATATATATATATATATATATATATATATATAATATATATATATATATTATATATATATATATATATATATATATTATATATGGAAATGATTGCATAATTATACACTTATTTAAATGAATTAAATCTTTAGTTCTTCCTTTAATATCTGAATAAGAATGACTCGGAGAAAGCTAAACTTTTTAATTGCCTTATAAACACGCTACAAAAACGTCTTCCCCAACTTTACGATTCTCGCGTGACTAAACTTTTAATTGGATTTCTTCTTGTAACAAAAACTCGGAGAACACGGCTATAATTTGTTAAAATTATTGCATCAAAGTGTTTTTCAGTAATAATGAATGTATGGTTATTTAGATTTATTGCAGATGTGTCAGGATTATATAATATATATATATATATATATATATATATATATATATATATATATATATATATATATATATATAATATATATATATATATATATATATATATATATATATATATATATTCTATCAGCCTCAGGATTGGTTTAACCCCCCATCAATCGGATTAGCATCTTTTATCTGGTCTTCAAACTATCTGTCAAAAGGTATTTTTGAAGATCATACTTTTTGGTCAATTACTTTTCAGTACTAG
>SEYY01004198.1:62500-65000 GCA_009176605.1 Armadillidium nasatum
TTTATGTATATTTTCTTATTTCTATTTTATTTTTTTTTTATTTTTTATTTTTCTTTCTTTATTGTTATATAAAAATAGAAATTATTAAATCTAATCCAAATTATTTATTTATATGTTTTTCTATGTATATTTTAAGGTATATTCTAAAAAGAAATAAAATATGGATGATTATAATTTATTCATATGCTCCAGTAATTTAATTTAAATATATATAATATATATATATATATATATATATATATATATATATATATATATATATATATATATATATATATATATATATATATATATATATATATATATATACTATATATATATATAATATATATATATATATATATATATATATATATATATATATATATATATATATATATATATATATATATATATATATATATATATATATATAATATATATATAATATATATATATAATATTATATATATATATTATATATATATATATATATATATATATATATATATATATATATATATATAATATATATATATATATATATATATATATATATATATATATATATATATATATATTATATAGGTTCATTGATGAGCAAAGGTAAGAGCCTACCGAATTGCGAAAGAGTTGTGGAGAAACGAAAAAGAAGAGCCAAATTAAATGTTGACATGTCTCGCAATGTGTTCGTTGACAGTGTGCAAGTCAAAAGAGGGTGGTGAAAAAATACTAAGGGGATGTGTTGTGTTCCAGACTTTAACAGCGGAGTGTATGTGAGAATACACAAAACAATGACAGAGAGTTGGACAAAGTAAGAATGAGATTGTACGGAATGACATGTCGCAGTGGCCTTCCTCAGTGGAGGAGGTATGTTACAGTGCACTGTAATAACGATAAAATTAAAAGAACATATGGCATTTCGAATGACAGTAAAAGAGACTTTAAGAATTATTGAGAGTGAAAAAATTGATAAGACTTCACCATTTAAAGGAAAGCCGTTTGAGTGAAACCATCCAATATATGCTATACCTACTTCATGTAATGAAAGGAAGGAAAATACCCTTTCAAAGAGCAAGCAACTGCTTGTGGAGTGAAAATACTTTAAAGGCACTTCAGAACACCCAACCACTTGAAAGCTTGTTTAGAGAAGGGAAGCAATGCTATCCCCCTTATGAAAGGTCACGGAGAAAAAGAAATACCAAGAAAATTAAAGACAGAAGATGACTTCAGTTGAGAGTTTTCGAATAACTTATAATTGTGTGGAAGAATATGCTAGGTAAAAGATGAAGAAACTGAATTTTTGAGGCATTGAAAACAACCATGATTTTTTTTGTCCAAGATAGAACAAATTTCAGTTGCTAAAAGATCACCATAAATGAAAAAGTGAAACGAATTGAGGATATTACAGAACTCTGAGGAGCACCGCCATTGAGAGTTTCTATTATAGATTAATATTTATAAACAGAAGCTATATTAAAAACCGGTGTAAGCTTTCAATATGTAGCGGCACAGCAAAGGATTCATCTAAATCTCGAAGAGCATAAGACCAACAAATTAGTAAGGAAAGAAAAATCATCCAATAGAGATTTCTATAGCGAAACCACTTGGGAATAAAATTAAAATATTTGATAGTTTTCATATCTTCCCAATAAAGAAAGATTCGGATAATTTAGATAGGACAAGAGTTTAAAACAATAAGATGATAGTTGAGGGTTAGAAGGGTTGCCCATTTTTCTGAACAGGTTGAATGAACAACAAGAAATGGTTGTAGTTAGTAGTCTTTAACGACTTACCAAGGCAGGTTGCAACTCTGAAGCACAAGTTTAAAGTACCATAGATTAAATACCTTACGAACAGTATACCTTCATTAAGTTATGCTTTGAAAGAGCAAAAATCCCATTTTAAAAAGAAATTACAATATTAGGCATAAATAAATTGAGGAAAGCGAAGGAAAATTGCTCCTAATTCGTTTAAAGTGGAATTTGAGGCAAAGGTTTGAGAGAAGAGTTCAGCTTTAACATGAAGGTAAGACAGCTGCGGTTCTGTAGGAAGAAAATTGAAGGATATATAAAGAAGCAAAGTTGAAGTTGACATTTCTTGCAAAATTCCAGAAAGAGAGTGAGGAAAAGCACACAGAAAGATAATTGCATTTTCAACACAGAAAGAGTTCTTAAGAGTCGAGGAAAGATTGAGCACAATTCCGGAATTAAAGGAAAGTAGTATAAGATTTTATATATATTATATATATATATATATATATATATATATATATATATATATATATATATATATATATATATATATATATATATATATATATATATATATATATATATATATATATATATATATATATATATATATATATATATATATATATAATATATATATATATATATATATATATATATATATATATATATATATATATATATATATATATATATATATATATTTTTTATATATATATATATATATATATATATATATATATATATATATATATATATATTATATA
>SEYY01004198.1:70000-73767 GCA_009176605.1 Armadillidium nasatum
TCATCCTTTTCTTCTTCCTCCATTCCAAAAACATCTGTTACACTATATATATTTTTATCATCTTTATTATCACTTTCATTAAATTCAACTTCTTCATCCTCAATAGGTTCATCTCTTAACATAATATTTTTATTAACTAAATCATATCCTATGAAAACTTGAACAACGTGCATTTTTATATTATTAGTGTCAACATTTGCTTGAATCTGAATAATATCTCCTTCATGAATACGAAGATCATTAATTCTGATTTTATTGAAAAATTCATCACCATATTTATCTAAAGGTAAAGGATACTCATTTCCATTAATTAGTAGTTTTACGGATATGTGCTGATCTATATCTTGCGAGGTTAATATGATTGTATCGATAAATCCATCATAAGGCATGACATAACCAGTTTTCTTAGATGCCGCTCCTTTCATCCCTAAAACGAAGGGAAACTTCCCAGCTTCTAGTTTCGAATTAGTTTGAAAAATGATTGTTTCATAAGCACATATTTGTAAATTATTATTCCTATTTTTATCTAACGTTGAAATCTGTTTATTAATCGTTGCTAAAGCGCTCTCGAAACCTTCTTTAGTCAAAACGTTGTTATGTATATCGAAGAGTTGAGATTTCATTTCTTCAACAAATTTTTTAATATGATCATCTTCAGATTGTAATTCAGTTATTGATTTATCCATATTTCCTGTTCGTCGTAACGTTTCATCAACCTTACTTCTTATTTCCTTTACTAAATTATCAGTATAAATTTTTGTAGTAACATCGTTTTTCTCTTGAGGAAAAGCTACATTTGCTAGCCTTTTATCTTCAATATCAAAATTACCTTCTTCATCTAAATATTTAAATCCAATTCCAAACAATCCTTGTGGTCCTGGTGGTCCTGGCGGTCCTCGAAATCCTCGAGGACCTTGTACGCTTTCTGGTCCGCTTCCAAAGATGTTAACACTCATTTATTATAGAGAAAAAAAAGAATAGAATGGAAATTTATATTTAATACAGTTAATGCATAAAGAACTGTTAGACATAAATGACCACAAATCACATCGTTAAATTTCTGTATTTGATATGTTGAATAGACAATATCGCATTGAACATAATCTTCAAATTCTTTTGGAGGTTCAACACCGAATGAATCGAAATAATAGCATAAATTATTACATTTCTTAAACCAACACGTCCAATGAGTTCCTGAACCTTTAATTGAATCTAAATTTAAGATCCCACATTCCTTTTTATTAGATTTTTTTGGAAGAGCATCTCTCATATAAATTCCTTTAAAGTATGGAATTTTAAGTTCATTAACATAACTCATAAGATCATATTGACTCAATGCTTTCATCGGAATATTCATCTTTTGTATGGTTTTAAAAACATCCCCTCGCCAGTTTTTCGACGAGGGGCTGGTTTTAAAAAAAGACCTTTTCCATTGGTTTTCTTTTTTTCCATTTGAAGATTATGCCTTCTAGTTTCTTCTAATTGTTTATCTATTGCTTTCTTTTCATTAACAGTCTTTGCAATGGCACTAGCTCCACCAGCAAGAGAACCGATTGCAGTTGCAGCCGCTAATAACGTTGGAAGCGTTATTAAAAATCCTCCGTGTTTTGCTAAAGCTGTTACTTGTATACTTAATTTTAAATTAAATGGTATATTCTTTAAAAATTTATCTTTTTGAGTTTGAGTTAAGAGAAGAGATATATTACCTTTTTCTTTGGATTAATTCTAAATGATATAGAAGATTTTTTATTTATTGCATTTTTTAACTTCTTTACCTGATTAGGTGTAAGATATACTTTCATATCCATGTACGTCATTTATTTAAAGAGAAAAAAAGTTATTATATATAAATTTTTATATATAATTTTTCATATTCCTTCCCCCGTGAATCACGGGGGGAGCGATATTTAAATTTTTATATTTTAATTTTTTAAATTTTTATGGATACCCCCCGTTTCAGGGGGTATCCAATTTTAAATTATTATATCCTATTTTACATTTATTTTTTCAAAGGGGGTGCTGTTTCAGCACCCCCTTTGTATTCTGTTTTAGTTTTTTATTGATTATTAGAGGTAAATTGAGTTTTTATTCTTCCGCATTCTGAGCATATGCCTCTAAGCATGCTACTTTTAGAAGTTGTAACCTTTTGAACATTTTCAGTATTTGTTATCTTTCTACAGTGAATACAATAATATCTCATTTATTTAAGAGAAAAAAAAACTAATAAACGATATTCATTTTATTTCCATCGGATTCTAATTTTAAAATTCTTTCTGATAATACTAATGCATAAGCCTTTGTAGGTTTTGATATATTCTTTTGAAAAGCCGCTGTTATTTTAATATCTGTAACTGAATTTTTTAATTTTTCAGATTGTTTACTTACATCAAATACTAGCAATGGATACAAATTTCGGTATTCTAATAAAGTAATAGAACAATTTTTTTCTTTATAAAGTATATGATTAAAATAATCCGATAACATTTTATAAGCAGTTGTATAATGATTTTCATTAAAATCAAGTTGAAGATCCATTTCTGGATATCTTTCGCTATTTAATCGAACACAAGCGTTAGTTAAATTACAATGATCAAATATAGCCGGATTCATAACTTGATTATCATCTTTATTTTCTTGAAAAGCTAATATTATAAATCTAGGTTTTTCTGATCCAGCTGTTACATTTAATCTCCAATCGAATTGTTTTTGTCCTTGATTTACTTCTACAGATTCACACTGTCTGTTTAAAAAATTAACATTCAAAACTATTTTGTTCTGGATATCATTACTTAACTTAATCATATATTTATCTGTAAGGGTTACATGTGGAATTCTCCAAACTATTTTTGATAAAATAATTTTACCATCTGGAACTTTATAAATACCTTCACTGTCTTTTTCAGGCGATTTTAATATAGCATCGTTATCATGTTCTTTTCTTCTCAAAGTTAATTGATGTTTTATTCCATAAATTACTTTGTCATAATTTTCGCAAAATCCGAATATATGATTTAAAGGAATAGCAAAGCTAAAATTTCCTAATGCGTTTTTAAATAAGTAATTATGTCTCTCCATATATCCAGAATTATCAATTTTTGGACATATTTTATCACATTTATCAGGGAACCACATAAAATTCATGCCTTCTGAATAATTGATAGGGTATGTTAAAAATCCTTTCATAGTTGACGTTTGCCCAGGATTTGAATATCCTTCAATGTTTTCATTTCCAAGTTGGTAATCAACTCTTGAAAATAAATACATGATTCCATTATTAATTAAATTTATGTATAATCCTTTTCCTGCTCCAGTTCCAGTTCCTGGTTCATCTTTCTCGAATGTTGATCCGTCTTCCTTTGTTAAAGAACCTTCGATATAAATATAACTTCTAGAAGGTAGTAAAAATTCATCCTGATTTTGAATTGATATTCTTATATCAGTAGATTTATTTAAATTAGTTCCTGTAAAAGGTTCATAATCACGATATTCGAATCTTTTAATTGAATCATCCCTTTCTAAAGATTCTTTCCAATTTAAATTATATTCCATTTATTATAAAGAAAAAAAGTTTATGTTGATTTTAAATGTAATCGAATAGTAATTGTCTCTCCTCGAAGATTCAATGGTTTAAGATTTTGATCAGTAAGCCAAATATGAATTGAATTAATAGTTGGAATTGTAACCGGCAGATATACTACTGTATTAGGTTTTCATTCATTTTATAACCAGGAGGAACATCGGGAAAGAAGCTATACAAAACTGGTTCT
>SEYY01004200.1:0-12500 GCA_009176605.1 Armadillidium nasatum
TTTTTAGAGACATTAGGTGTTCTAAGATTCCTTCTGAACTTCTTCAGACCATCAAAATTACCTGGTCTTTATATGACAGTTCTTAAGTATTATATTTAATACGCGACGCACATCTTGGCTGGTTAGACTTAAATAACTCTTAAGAGATACAAAGTTTTTCAATGTTTTCGCGCACTGTGACCCACTGACAGTCTCTTTAACTCCAGACGTTTACTTCCAGAGTTATTCAACAGTATAGGATGTGAAGTGAAGTATCTTAGGTATCGGTATACTAGGTATCGGCAAATAATATTGATATGGAGTAAAGTATCGTATCGGTATGAGATAATCAGGAGTAGTGTCGGCAATGATTTCGCTGAATATTTATTCAGGTATCGAGGTAATCGGCTACGGGGAATTTTTCGGTATCGGTTAATTAGGTATTTCATTATATGTATGTATTAAATAAAGTTTATTAGGTAGTATCGCATCCATTATATAATATATCACCACTTATATAATAATCCAGTTAATAACTCTCTAGCCAAAATTATATCATACACGCTAGATGTCTATCTGCTTTTTTCCTAAATAATTCTTACTTTTACCTGTTTGATGGGCCTTTTGATAATACTTTTACTGAAAAAGATTGCATTTTTTCCTCTTTTATCCATCTACTTCAATTCTAGACGATGTTGGCATTTCTCATCCAATTTCTTCTCTCAAATGTTCAATGTTTATACTTTATACCTTTCATCTTAAATAATAATTTTTCATGGGATTTTTTAACATTCATGAATGTTAGAAACGCTTATTAGGACTCGGATAACATTCCTCCCCGTGTTCGGAATGAATATACTCTTGAGTTGGAGACTTTCCTCTTTTGACTTTACTGTTTTTTATTTTTTAATATTTTGATTTCCCGTGTGGAAAGCGCAAATATGGTTCAGCAATCCCGAAGAAGATTAGCACTCTTGAAACTTCTATCCTTAGCCTATGCTTAATCTATGCTGTGCAATTAAGTCCCTCTTTAGACATCAATATGATCATCGAATGGAAGTCACTGGTGGCATACAGGTCCTATCTCATTGTTTTGTCTTCTACCCTTAGGATTTATTGATGGTCTTTGGTGCACTGACAGTGGATTGCTCTACCTTCTTCCTATGAAGCTTCATGTCTCATTTCCTCTCAAATGTTCCATTGTAACTCTTGTTGTGGAGCGATTTTATTCCTTTTTTTGTTTGTGCTTGTTGTCAGTTCTTTGATCTCTTTACTTTTACTTTTCATCTACACCCTTCTCAGCACACTTCTACTCTGTTCTTTATTATGCCGACGACTCAACTCTTTATTTGTTCAGTCATTTTAAATTCTAAATCGGCTCCAAATTTTGCTTAAAGAGTTGATTCTCGTCACCTTAAGACTATTTCTCATCTTATCTAGATTAAGAGATATCTGTCTTTGGATATTGACAAAACTATAAATTTCGCATCAGAATCATAAATATTTATCTCGTGCATATCCTTTGTTGGACATTTAATGATCATATAAGATATTAATCTTTTAATTTCATCTTTCATTCCATATATATAATAAAAATTCTCTTTATAAAGTAATTATTATTCTCATTTATCTATATATATATAATAATATATATATATATATATATATATATATATATATATATATATATATATATATATATAATATATATATATATATATATATATATATATATATATATATACTTTTTTCCTTATAAATCAGGAATTTCTAATGAAGCTCGACAGAGAATTTAAATTCTTATTTTTGCAATTATTACAAAATAAAAGAGTAAAAACTTGCGTTAATTTAAACTTGCATAACGTCCTTGCGAAAATAACTATTTTTATTACTACCTATCTATCTATCTATCTTTCTCTCTCTCTCTCTCTCTCTCTCTCTCTCTCTCTCTATCTCTATATATATATATATATATATATATATATATATATATATATATATATATATATATATATATATATATATATATATATATATATATATATATATATATATATATATATATATATATATATATATATATATATATATATATATAATTATATATATATATTATAGGAATGGGTATTTATATCGTTCTACTGTGACCGGGAATATTTCTCTTTATCAATAGAACAACGAACTCGAATTAAACGAAAATCAATTAAGGACGTCCTAATGAAGTGCGGTAGAGGTAAAAAATGCGTGGCACACGAGCATATGTCTATAGGGAACCGAGCCTCCTAAGTCCCCGACCCATGAGTGGAGGTGAAATTTAAACATTATTCGTTAACATCCACGGGTTTAGAGTTAGAGTTGTATTTTTTTTTTTTTTTTTTTTTTTTTAGGATGCTTAATAATGACTCCCTCCCAAGAAATTTTCTTTTAATTTGTGTTTTTTGTGTTTATTGGTAATGAAATGTTTTGGATCATTATGTAATAATGTAATAATGAAAGTTAAGAATTTACTCTATTAATAGCAAGAAAAAATATCTCAATCTCAGATACAAATTTCTTAGCTGTGAGCAGACACAGGCTTTAAAGTGCGAAAGATTAAATGCAGCAAGGAAAACAGTAGACTGCAAGAAAGTCACAGGACAGAGATGGCTGGAAAGAAGTAAGCATAGCTGTGGGTAAACCTAGATTTAATAACTTCTTCACAAAGGCACTCTTCGAGTATGAGGGAGCCGCAACAGAGATGGAATGAGAGTGGATTATCTTCTCTAACATATTTCGTAGTTACAGAAAAGTTATAAAACAGTAGCGTCGAGTGGCAGAGAAAATTCAAGAGAATTAGAAAGTAGAAGGGAGTTGATTTTTGGTTTTGTCTCAAAATTCAGCCCAATCCAAAACATTGGTGGAACAAAACCAACTCAGGTGTGAGAATAGCACTCCATACTAGGACGAATAAGACTCTTGTATGTTGGAGTGATTGTTTGAAAGGAAAAATCTGTCATAAAGCAAAACCCATTTTTTTAGGCCACCTACGCTACCCTACACTGCAAAAATTGTCCTAACGAATCGTTGGGACAAGTGGTAAAAATGTCACTACATATTTTTTCACTTATTTTCTTACTAGAAAATAAATTGGTGAAGCGACTTTCTTATGCTTAAAACATGTCATTTCTAAATTGAAAATTATACTGTGACATTTTTGAAAATTGTCCCAACGATTCGTTAGGACAATTTTTACAGTGTAGTAAAATGAGGTTACTAAGATAATTTGTTTATGTAATTCAGACCAAGAATAGTTATTCACAGATGAAACAGTAGAGATAGGAAAGTTAAGAGATTTTTTTTGAGAGAAAGATATGTATAAGTTAAGTTAAATTTCACAATTTCATCCAGATCTACAAGAATGGAATCGCTAAGGTGAAGACGAGAATCAACTCTTTAAGCAAAATTTGGAGCCGATTTAGAATTTAAAATGACTGAACAAATAAAGAGTTGAGTCGTCGGCATAAAAATTAACAGAGTTAGAAGTGTAGCTGAGAAGGTCGTAGATGAAAAGTAAGAATAGTATAAGAGATTCAAAAGAACCTGAAGAACAATGCAACCAACAAGGAAGGAATAAGAAATTGCTCCATCAACAAGAGTTACAATGGAACTATTTGAGAGGAAATTAGACATGAGCTTTCATAGGGAAGAAGGTAGTGACGCATACCACATGTCAAGTGCCTCCAAACTACACTATCAGTAAATCACTAAGGGTAGAAAACCACAATTCAATGAGATAGGATTGTATGCCACCAGTTGACTTCCAGCTTCGATGATCATATTGATGGTCTAAAAGAAGGGAATTTAATTACACAGAATACAGATTAGAGCTATAGAGTTAAGGTTAGAAGTTTCAGAGTGGCTAACCTTCTTCGGGATTGGCTGAATATATTTACGCTTTCCACACCGAGGAAAAATATTAATATTAAAAAATAAAAAACAGTAAAGTCAAAAGAGGACAGTCTCCAACTCAGGAGTATATTCATTCCGAACACAGGGAGGAATGTTATCCGAGTCATAATAAGCCTTTCTAACATTCATACATGTAAAAAAAATCCCATGAAAAATAATCGATTAAGATGAAAGGTTTAAAGTATAAGCATTGAACATTTGAGAGAAGAAATTGGATGAGAAATGCCAACATAGTCTAGAATTGAAGTAGATGAATAAAAGAGGAAAAAATATAATCTTTTTCAGTTAAAGTATTATCAAAAGGCCCATCAAAACGAATAAAATTTTGAAAAGCAGATTTACAGTCGTTCGAAATATTTTTGGCTAGAGATATATATATATATATATATATATATATATATATATATATATATATATATATATATATATATATATATATATATATATATATATATATATATATATATATATATATATATATATATATATATATATATATATATATATATATATATATATATATATATATATATATATATATATATATATATATATATATATATATATATATATATATATATAATATATATATATATATATATATATATATATATATATATATATATATATATATATATATATATATATATATATATATATATATATATATATATATATGATATATATATATATATATATAATATATATATATATATATATATAAATGTGTTAAGGCTATAATATATATAACTTATATATATAAAGCACTGCATATATATATTATATATATATATATATATATATATATATATATATATATATATATATATATATATATATATATATATATATATATATATATATATATATATATATATACTCGAATAAATGAATTTGTTTAAAACCTGTGTGTGGTTGCACTCTATTGAACTATTTATTCTCTATTTACTGTTCTGGTCATAAAATGTCTTTTACTTCAATAAAACAGAGAATTCCTTTGCTAATCCATTTAAGTATATTAAAGTATTTAAATAACGAATAAGATGCCAATGAACGCTTCTAAAAAAACTCAAATCGGTTTTATTATTCCGAGAAAGAACTTCGGGTTTTTAAATGGACATTTAAAAATGGACCTTTAAATAGACATTTAAATGTTTAAATGCTTTCTTTATTTTGTTCTTCTTTAAAGTATTATGACCTTTAATTTTAATTTCATAAATAGTAAGTTTTAAATTTATTTTAATATTTGTGTTATGCGTTTTAAATAGTGTATTATTACTAGAAAAAAAAAATTTCAGATCACCTCTTTATATGACTGCTCTTATTTATTGTTAAAATTCAGCAAGTAAAAAAACTTTATTCATTTCCTATTCAATTTATTTAAGAAAAAATTGTTTTTTTTATTCAAAAATACTTGACTTTTTTTAATTTCTTTTAAACTGTCGACAGTTTTAATAACCTTTTTTCTTTTTAACATTCTTTAGAATCGTTATAATAAGCCTTGTCTAATCGTACTTTCGATCGATAGAACGGTTTTCATTAGCAACCCTTGATGGCATATCTATTCATTTTCTCTAACTCTTGACTTTATTTTCGGAATTTTCGCAAAATTTTTTATTTTTTTTATTTTTTTATTTTATGTAGCCCTTAAAATAAACAATTACTTTCGAAAGATTAAAAAAAAATTGTTTAAAAGCTCATTTTCGGTTTCATTTCATCTCTGAGTAACTGCGAATTCTTTTTAACTTCTAATTATCTTTCTTTTCTTAATTAGCAATTTCTCTTGCGCCTCTACATCCAACCATTTTCGAGTTAATAACTTTCACTTGCACTACTCTATCATTTTACAAATATTATAAAGGAGTCATCAATGGTGAAAATTGGTGACAGTGAAGTAATATACTTCTTATATTTCTCACATTTTTAGCAAAAAAAAAAAAAAAAAATAAAAAAAAATAACACCAAACCTCTTTATTTTTAAATCTCAAAACTCAATTTTTCTTTTCGTCGCAAACCCATTGCAGTATGATATTTTATTCGAAAACTCGTAATTCAGTTTTAATATTTTTAACATTCGTGTTGCTTTCATTTCTCGTGGTCTTACATAGAATGATAATACTGTTTATTTTTCAGTATAACTTCTAAATGATGTAAGTTTCTGAAAGTTACTGAAATGTATATGGATGATGAAGAGCAACTCAAGTAAATGGGAAAGATACACCATACATTCATTTTAAAAAGAAAAGGTCTGGAAGCTACCTGCACTTAATGATACTTTCCAATTTCTACTTTCCAATATCTACTTTCCAATATTCCAGTATTCTACCTTTAAAGTATGAAACACTCTCCTTACCTTTTCTTGCACGATTACATTACAATTAAATATCTTTCAAACACCTTTCGTTGTCTATACACTGCAAAAATTGTCCTAACGAATCGTTGGGACAAGTTAAAAATGTCATAGTAAAATTTTCAATAAAGAAAAGAGTTAAGCATAAGAAAGTCCTTCACCAATATATTTTCTAATTAAAAATAACTGAAAAATTTGTTGTGACACCACTTTCCCAACGATTCGTTAGGACAATTTTGCAGTGTCAGCTTTATTTGACCATGAAAGGAACCTTTTTTTACGTGTCTTTATCTCTTTCTATCAGGATGTTAGAAGTTACTCTCACACACACATACACACACACACACACATATATATATATATATATATATATATATATATATATATATATATATATATATATATATATATATATATATATATATATATATATATATATATATATATATATATTGACTAATTATGGAAATCATTATTTATTAATCAAATATCTTAAGTCTTCCAAGCGGTAACTGCAGATAACTGATATGATAATGAAACGTACTGCAATGTGGCAATGAATATATATATATATATATATATATATATATATATATATATATATATATATATATATATATATATATATATATATATATATATATATATATATATATAGTGCAGCCATAGAGCAAACTGAATTTCGCTACCTGACTACTGTCGTTAAAGAATGTTTGACAAAATAATTTGTACTAAAATCCAAATTTTACAGTTTATAAGAGGGGGAGGGGAAGATTTGTTTAAAAGTTTCATGGAATAGGAAAACCCCCATGACCTAGCCTACCCTACGCCTAACGAGGAGCTCATAGCTTTAAAAATCGTCGGTAGTTTTGCAGTCATAATTTTTCGTCAATTTTTTTTTCTAAAGTTATCTCATTTCATCTTTTTTAGAGTTTTGTGTTAGTGGAACCACTCTAGACATGCAATACACACGCAATACAAATACGAAAGACGACCCATCCAATAAAGGGTAAATGATTGGTGCGGTGTATTGAGGCAACAAAACTGCCTCAGTATATCTTACTCACTTTGTCTTTTCCTCTCTAAGAAAAGCATCTGATAAATTTCTCTAAATAAGGTTCATGGTTTATTAATTGGAACGTATTAAAGAGATTGCATTCTACATGGGCGATTTTGGCTCCCAAATTCTATGTAATAAAAGAACACTGTGTTTTCAAACGATCCTCAAGAGTCATTTTTGCTGAAAGGAAATTTTTCTCAGAAATGTACAATCTGAGAAGTTTCAAAGGGGTTCAAAAAACATTCAAAAGGGAAGTTTTTAAAGTTTTTCAAAGTAAACTATAATACCGAAAACTTTTATGTCAAAATATCAAACAAAGATCTGAAACAACTGAAAGTTTTAAAGAGATTGAGGACAGTGGAGGTTGCTGCCATTCCCCTTTTCAGGGGAGTCATAATTTTTAAAGACATATTTATTAGGTTTGTAATCGTAATTTCGAAGTACCTATAAAGTAGAAGAAATATGGATGCCGTATCAAGAGAAATTTGAAGGAATCATAAATTTATTTTACAAACCAGAATTTCTGAAGGCTGAAGAAATATTCTGTACAAAAATGTCTTTTGTTAAAGACCGAGTCTCTAGAAAGTATAAACTATTGTCTCTTCTTTCGGTAGTCTTCTTTTCAAGGTTAGAATTGTAACACTTTTACTGTTATTATAATATTCCTTGATTTATTTCAATAAAATCCATGTCTAGGTAACAGTCAATGATCACAAAAAGCATTTTTAAATCTATTGAACATAGACCTATAGGGGAGTATCCCCAATTAAACATGTTTAAAAAGCGCTTAGTGAAGCAACTTTGCCACTTGCGCTAAAATCTTGCGAGAGGGTTTCTACTTTACATAGTTCCTCTTTTCTTTCTTGTGAAAACATTCGTCATATATTTTCCCCCTTTTTTTGAAAAAGCCTAAATTAATTGTAAAAGTGTTTTCTTCTTTAGACCTTGTTGCCATTCATAATTTACGTTTCATCTTTCATTGGGCTTTACCTATGGCAATCTTGTTTTATCGAATTCTCTGTTTCTCTTGGGGTTGTTCATTTGGTGTAGTGACGTCATAATCCTTAAATTGCAACTGTGGGAGAATTAAGGGGCCACGTATTTACCTTATAATTACCAAATCATTTAATTCGTTCATTCATTTATTATGATTCAAAAACTTAAAACACACAAACGAACACTCACCATAAACCAAAGAAACACTCTAGCAAACACATTTATGATGATAGCAATAAACATTTCTTTTATTAATAAACATATTTTCCAGTGTATATATATATATATATATATATATATATATATATATATATATATATATATATATATATATATATATATATATATATATATATATATATATATATATATATATATATATATATATAATTTACTAGCAATCAATTCCTCTTACTTCCTTTGACACATTTTTTTTAATAAATACTTTCCCTAAATTTTTTTTGAAACGAAAATGAACAGTTTAATTAAATGCAGATTGAGTGACATCCATATGGAAAAACAGGAAAAACGGTATAGGAAAATAAATAAATTCTTTAATTATTAATATAAATAAATAAAGAAATAAATAATTATTCTTTTTTTTCTCTCTCTTTCCTATTACTAATTTGCTTTTCTTTTTTTTCTTTTTTTTCTTTTTTTTTTATAATTTTTTTTTTTTTTTTTTTTTTTTTTTTTTTTTTTTTTTTTTTTTTTTTTTTTTTTTTTTTTTTTTTTTTTTTTTTTTTTTTTTTTTTTTTTTTTTTTTTTCATAAACACATACTTAAGTATCGGTGTTACAGTTCTTAATGTATATATATAATAAGGAGGAAATTGTATTTAAGACAATTAACATATTTTGAATCTTTAAAACAGTTATGTATTTATCTCATCATTTTAAAAAGGGGTCAAAGACCTTTGATTCATTCGTTTAAATTTATTCATTTATGTTTTCGTTGCGAAGATTTTGCTTTTCATTTGACCTTGTGATGCTTATTAATAATTATTTAAAACTCAACAATACGATCATCAAATACACAGAAACAAACATATATATATATATATATATATATATATATATATATATATATATATATATATATATATATATATATATATATATATATATATATATATATATATATATATATATATATATATATATATATATATATATATATATATATATATATATATATATATATATATATATATATATATATATATATATATATATATATATATATATATATATATATATATATATATATATATATATATATATATATATATATATATAATATATATATATATATATATATATATATATATATATATATATATATATATATATATATATATATATATATATATATAAATATACTAAATTGTAACATACGATTAAATAAAATTAAAACCATCATGGCATTCTTCAGAGATTAATGATGAAAAAAAAGAATTTTTTATTTTTTTTCCTCTTTCAGTAAGTATTAGAAGCAACTTCCTATTTTTAATAACTGTTACCTTTTCGTCTCTTTTAGTGGTTTTGTTACGAACAAGTTTCACATCCAGATTTTAATCATTTTTTGATTCTCTCGTTATTTTAGTCATTCTATTTCTAGCAGGTTTCTTCTTCAATATGATTTTCCCTAATTTTCGGACATACACACTAACAAACACACAATAGATATCAAAAATATAATAAAAAAATACCCTTATTCTATAGTACCTGAAAATCTGGGCCAGATCAGTCAATCAATAAAGGCTACTTCGAAAATCAGGAAGGGGTATGAATCTCCGATACCCTAAAAAATACATGATTAAGACAAGAATCCGAAAATGCGTATCTCACCTAGTTAGGAATCGATTCCAAATTTTATTTTTATACCTTACATAGTAAAATTTTTATTCCACAAAATGAAAATCGACAAAAATTTGCAAAAATATCCGCACGCATTAGCAAGAGAGGTAGAAGTTAAGCAAGAGGTTATAAACGTTTTACTCCTCGACTCAACAATATCTAACAGTTGGACAGAACTGAAACCTATCCCAGATGGGAAACCAATATCTGATAAAGAGGAAAATAAAAATATTAGACAACTTGAGTAACTCTTTGCTAAAAAAAATTTATCCACCTGAGAAAAACTCAGTTTCTTTCAATTCGTCTTAGCATCCTTTACATGAGGTTAATATTGAGTTGAAGAGTATTTATATTACTCACAGAAGGGACTGTAGAGGTGTCGAAGGAGAAAGAAATACTATGATGGAAACAGATATCAAAAAAAAGTCAAAAACTAGGTGGAAACATATATCAAAAAAAGTGGTCAATAATCTTTTAGCTATACTCTTCCTCTAGAATTTCTAAAGTTTGGTCTACCTTTGTCAAAAAACAAATAAAAAATTTAATCAAAAAGATCAAAAATATATTTTACGGTCAAAAAACAATTGCGCCATCTTTTATCAAACTTTTTTTTTCAGGGATGGATATTATAAGAATATCGTACGACTTGAGTATTGCATGCTAAAAAATTTATCCACATGAGAAAAACTCCCAGTGAATTTAAAGTCGTCTTTGCATTCGTTATATGAGGTTATTGTTGAGTTGAAGAATGTTTATATTGCTCATAGGAGAGACTGTAAAGATGTCGAAAGAGAAAGAAATATTAGGATGAATTTTTAATAAGGAGATATGAAAAAGTTGTCTTAAAAAAAGTTAAATTCCGCAAGGTTGAAACTACTACACCAAAAAAAAAAAATAAATAAATAACTTTCCAAATAAGCAAAAATTGAATCGAAATATTGAAGTCGGGAAGACACACTAGATGTAAATAAGGAAGCAGATTTGAAACGATTGATAAAGTGTTGGGTCGTTTGCATAAGAATGAACAAAGTTAGGAGAGTAGATGAGAAGTCTAACAATTATTTAAAAATAGGAATAGAGTAGGAGATAAAGCTGAATGTTAATTAGCAGGAAATGAATAAGTCTTCCCATCGACAACAGTCAGTATAGAAATATTTGAAAGCATTTCAAATGAGCAATAATTGACATGAGTGATTGGAAAACGAATGGTGAAGTGCATTCTGACCATGAACTTTGAAGAAAGAAAAATATAATTAAATAAAGAATGTATACGCTAATCCCATCTTCGATAACAGCCTTCCACCTTCTCTGCAGATACAGAAAGTGTCAGAGTCAAAGGTTCCTTTCCACTCTATAGATATTCAGTAGAAGCTACACAAATTTCCCACAATTAAACGGATTAAAGTACTAGAAGATGCATTTATGGTAGATTGGACCTGCTTGACATGATGCATTAAAATTAATTACTGTAAAATTGTGATCAAAATTACCAACATTATGTGAAAATTTTTATTCACAACGACGAAGACAACAAGCGAGGTAAATATTAAGACCCTTCAGAAACTGGTTAGGATAATTCTGAATATGTGTTATGTTCCTTAATCAAGTAGTTCAAAACATTAAAAATGAAGAATGATTCTGTTTCTTTCCAAATTTGGTTGGTATGAAAGAATTACGTGTGGTGAACATTGAAACTCCCTGAATAGGGACCTTCAGCAGTTGGATAAGAATATATGGTAGTCTCTTGAGGCTGTATGATATCTGAATAAAGTTTAGAAAATCAGTTTCAATGTGGGAACAGCAGCAGAAACTATTACTGAAACGTTATTAGAAAGACAGATTTCGGGCCATAAAAATTTGAAGTTAGGAGATATAAGATTTCTAAGATAAAATACAGTAGTTGTTTAATATTTTATATGGCCCATAATCCACCCTACAAGGAAAGGAAACTGTGGATTGGTTTAGTTAGAGTTTTAATATCTGAATCTCTGACAAAACCAAAATGTGAAAGTGTCATTCGACAGAAACAAATTTTGGCAAATTGTATAGAAAACTCAAGTACAAGAACTCGTCTTTCTTTGCTACCAAGCAAGGCCTCCATCCAAAAAAAATACACACACACACTCACTCAGACACTCACATTTACATTCAAAAATTTTTTAAATTAAACTAAGATAAAACAAACCCTGTAATTAAGTGTATACTAATATCGAAAATAGAAAAAGTTAAAATTTTTAATCTTTAGATGATTTGAATCTGATAACATAAACCAAATTTTAATTACGATTTCATTTTAAAAGACCAAATTG